>CM062819.1:815004146-815306646 GCA_031772625.1 Pinus tabuliformis | reverse complement strand
GGAGACAAACCCGCTAACTTTGTCCCACCCAACAGTTGTTTGTATACACGCCCAAATTCTTCTAAATTTCCCTCTAGGAATATTGTATGGTAATACTCGGAATTGAGCTCACGAACTTTTGTTCTCTTAGGGAGAAATTGCGTGCATAGGAGTTGCAAAAATGTAATGATCAAGGTCATGGGAGGAAGAAGAAATGCCAGATATGTCTTTCGAAAATTGGAATGAATAGTGGGTAGGAGATGCCTCAGATTTGACATTGAACGAGGGGTGTTTTTGCATGCGTAAGAGAATCATCGAGTTAAAATAGTCAGCTATGATACCACTACCAGCTAGGATGAATAAGTCCACGCTTGAATGAATTTATTCAACTCATAGCATGCATATATACAAGAGGAATTGACCTTTGGTTTCATCTTCTAAGAGCTCCAAATGACTCTTCTTATTCACCTATGACCCTTCATATTTCTCTTAGATTAATACTTACAAAGTTATTTACAATGTACCTCAATCCCTAAGGATTAGGTATCTAACATTTCCCCCTTAATTCGAAGAGGGTTTTTGTGAGTTCAAGCATCATTCTCAACATTTCAAAATTTTGTCTTCCAAATGCTTTGGTGAAGTTGTTTGCAATTTTCTCATTTGAGGATCAATGTCTCAAATGAATAGTTTTGGCTTCTACATGATATTGAATCATATGGTACTTGGAGTTGATGTGATTGGTTCAATCATGGAATATAGGATTCTTGGCCAACTTTACTGCAGAAGTATTGTCAACCAAAAGAGTATAATATACCCATTTCTCCTGAAAATTTTATAGGTATTTTCCTGAGCCACACAATCTTTTTGAAACTTGCACTTCTTGCTTCCCTCCGTGCTCTCAGAATATTTTTGAATATTTCACTTCTCACTTCCACTCCCCGCAACGAACAACCTTGAGCTACATCCTCTAAGGTCTAGGGTTAAAACGTGAGTAAGATCATGAAAAATAAAATTACCAATGGGTGCTTAAATACACTCAAGGAATGGTAAGAACTACATGGGCGAGCCAGGGAACTCCATGCAAACAAGATAAGAGAGTTGATAAATTCAACATATTCAGAAACACTTCTTTTTTCCTTGGGGATCTAGTTGTTATCTCATGTGAAACCTTGAGGATGAACTTATGAGGTGCCTTGAATTGAATCGTTGTTCTCGTTGCTATTACATATAGGACTATTAGTTTCTAGATCCTTCAAAAGTTGGATTAAAAGGTCTGAAATCAGGCCTAGACTTCATCATTAAGGGCACCTTAGGCCTTATGATAATGTTAGTAGGTCAGTCAGGGCCAGGTCAAGGCAGTGAGCATCATGGGACATAAAGGAAGAGGGAGATGAATTGAATAAATGCATTCACTACTAAACTCAACCCAAGCATAGATCTACTATCCTATTTCTTAGAAGTATCCATTACCAAGTGTCTTGCAAATAGTTGCAGCAAAGCATTAAAATCTGAGGTTACGTATGGCATGCCAACAATGGCTTCAACCACAATGTTGAGCAACCCCAAGTAAATATTTGAAGAGATTGTGGACATGCGTCTTGGTGCCATTTTATCCAAATCACATGCATACAATTTTCTTCTATTCAAAAGTACACCTTCAGGAAGAAACTCTAGCTTCTGGCTTACGTGTGTGTGATGTGGATTCTAATCCACAAATTTCACCCCTAGAAGAACCAGTTGAAGAGACGAAAAAAACTTTGTAAAACCTTAAACTGTGAGTAGAGAAGCATGTTTCTTCGATTGATGCTTCTATTTATTTATAGAAAAATCGATGAATGACCTTGCTAAAGCATACATGAAAAATTCCTGACAATGTCAAATACCGCAAGCCTTTTTTTACATTAATATTTTTTCTTGGAAATATTTCAATCAGAAATTAGATCCATTATATCTCTTTGCTTCTCACTGTGGTTTTAATTCTGCATATGTATTCCAGGATGTTTTAGTATGACTAGTCCAAGAATTTGTCCACCAGAAAGAGCTCCTAAAAGCTTACCACTTTTACTATGTACAAAACATGCATTGATATATATACCATTTCAGTGGCCAGAATGAGTGATGAACGCCAATTTAAATGTAACTTGCAATCTCCACCTCATTATTTGCGTATTAGATATTCTTTGGAAAACATATTGAAGTATTTTTAACTCTAATAAAGGTGTTGGATAATTGACATTAAAACACGGAAACTTCTTTGTAAAAGATTTTCATTATTTCTCTTATATAAGTTATTCATATGATATCAAATTTCAGGATATGTATTGTAATATACCCAAATTTCCACTTTGTAGATGCTTCAACTTTAACATATTTGTTGATTCACGAATTTATGGAGGGTACTAATTTTTTCTCTGACACTTTTGCAAAAGGAGCAAGAGTAGTTGTTAGAGAGGGAAAAACAGGGTTACCTTTTAGCCAAGATGAATCCCCTACTTGGCTGAATCATAAATGAAAGCTTATGAATCTCAGGGAGACTATTTATTATTTGGGCAGGTCCTTCAGTAAATAGTTTTTCAACTGTTGATTATTGGAGATGGATAATAGCAAAGTTTTAAAAACAAAAATTCAAGCTTGGAGTAATATTGACCTACTGCCTTCCAAGAAGACAACAATTTCTTCTAAGAAGATTACAATTCTTGATAAATTTCTAGCAGCGGGTCACATTGGTTTCTGTCTTTTTTTCTTCTCAAGTAGCTTATAAAATGCTGGAACATGTACTCCAAAAATTTTATTGGGAAAGCAAGGTGGGGTAAAAAAGATTGATATGGTGTCTTTGAGTTTTTTGTAATTTCACTTTACCAAGTGATCAAGGGGGATTGGACATCCCCAACATTAGTAAATACATGATTTGTGTAACATCTCTACAAAATTTCAAATTTTTTGGGATTCTGTCAGACGCTGATATACTTTGTGACTATAAAGATTTCCAATGTTCTAGAACATTTATGTTAGTGTAACTTTATTCTTAAATTTAGCCTCCTCGCTACATGCTTTAGAAGATATATAGAAACTCAAATTTCGATTTTATTTCACTTTCCATATATTTCACTTGCATATTGGCTTTCACATTCTGACTTCTATCGATGTTCCTTTGCACCTCTGGGTACAACTGTTAGTTTTAAAATCAATGCCTATATATGCAATTTCGAGGACTACCATAACTCTCACATAATTCTTTAAAGAATGCTAGCTCAATGGAAGAGTGCCTGCTTTATACGCAGGAGGTTGGTGGTTCGATTCCACTGTGTCCTAATATGAATTAATCAATGATATTGTAGTTTATTTTTAATTAAATACTTTAATATTGGTTTATTTCAATGGTGAGATATTTTCTAGATTCATTATTTTATAGTCTCTAATGAGACAAAAGTGATGTTGTATTATCTTTGAATGTAATTTTTGATTATCTCTAGGGAGAGAATAGTTAGGATCAAAGATATTGTCTCTTTAAAGACAATATGTCTTTAATCCAAACTATTGTCTCTAGAGAGACAAAAATGAAATTATCTCTGGAGAGACAAAAATTCTTGTGTTATATATTGTCTTTATAAAGACAATATTTTAAGACAATTTAATTTTAATACAATTTAATTTGAGACACCCGCTTAAAGACAATATTTAAGACAATAAACACGTTTTATTTTGTCTTAAGACAATTTACCCAAAAAATTTCTTAAGTATTGTCTTAAAACCCCCCTTTGTGTTGTAGTGTTACTTGGAAAGGATTATGTTTAGGAAAACAACTAATTACATGAGGTTGTACTTCCAACACCTAGGTGGAGTTGTTAAATGGAATTATTGATGCATATGTAGAGGCTTTTCCAATTTCAAGCGATCTATTACGTGAGGGTTAATTTTTTTGATGTGGCATACATACTCTGAGTACTCTTGCTCTATGTTCCAATAAATCCCTTTAATGTTGGGACTTAGTCACTAGGACACCTATTGTGAAGTATTTGCTCATAGGGGTTACAAGTGTGTCACAAGTGTATGAGTTTGAGAATGGGACCTAACATGCCCATGTATATGCATGTGATCCATTCTAATCTAGATAAGATGGTTTGGAAGACATCATGCACATGATATTAAAGGATGGTGTCTAGGGAGGGATATATAAAAATAGATCTAAATTATTTTAGTTTCAATAGTATATACACTAGTTTTATATAACAATTATTACTCTGCTATGAGGTGCATATTGATTGTTAGATAGTTTGCACCATCGAAAAGTCTAACATATCAAACACTTTAATGAAGTGCGCAAGCCATCAATCAAGATTTGATCTAATGATGTGCTAGGAAGTTTGAAACTATTCTATATCATTTTATTCCCTCCATTTAAAAATATTTTCATGAATTGCTATGTATCCATATTTCTATATGGAGTGTCTCATCCGCAAAGTCACTTGAACTTTGAACTCCTCATGTGATTCAACTTATTCCTCAGCTAATTGTCACCACGTACCTTTTTATGATGATTCTACAAGTTAAGTTATCAATCATGATATCCACATATCATTATCATCCATCATTGTAGTGGAACCTAATCCAAGACCATAAATTTTGGACTTTATTTGCATCCTTGACTTTGATGAGCTCTTTGATTTATTCTTGTGACCTTTTTGGTTTTATTCTCGACTATGGGTTCTTCTTCCACAATCTTTATAAAAAAATTCTTTCAAACTCCTCATAATCAATATCAAGTCCTAAATATGACATTTTATAATGGTATTGTAGTGGTTAATGCATAGGCGAACTTGTCGGAAGCATAACTTTTCATATTGAATTTGTTCAAGGTTTTCCTTAAGCTATTCGAAATCTTTTGATGACTAGAAAAATGTTGGAGGGTTGGGAAACTTATTCAAAAAAATTTGATCCAAAAATTGTTGTTTGATGCCCAAAGCAAGATCCAGAAGTCTTAGGAATATAAATCACCAAAAGAGGTTATGTGCCTAAAATGGGTTCCAAATTGTCATCACTTTAATTTCTACCAAACATGTGACAAAATATATATCGATCTATTTAGATTACAAATCCTTATAAGTTCTTCCATATCTATATATTCAAATCCATTATATAACACATGAACATAATACTTATCTCAACCTATGTCAACCCTTCCATAACCACCAATAATAGCCTAAATGGGCTTGATGGTTAAGAATATTTGTTTTCTCATAAGAGGTCACAATTTCAAATGTAAAGGTGGGTAGAGTATGTGAACCTTTGTAAAATTTAACAATCAAATTGATACATGAAGAAAGATCGGTTGTCCTAGAAACAAAGAGCTCTCATACTCCAAAATCCCTTATTAAACAAACACAAGAATCTAGTATGCAAATAATATTAACTTCTTGTTATTATTATTCTTCTTAATTTTATTATTATTCCAAAACTTGAAAACCTTTTTCTTATAACCATAACACTTAAGATATAAATAAAATAAATAAGTCAACCACAATATTTATTAACATGTTTTCTTCTAAAAAGTTCAATAACTCAAATATGCTATCCATATAACATATATTAAAAAATATATAAAAACTACCTAAACAAGATTTTATAGAACTAAATTTAAATGAAAATAAATACAATGTTTTTATGTTTTCCATTATTCTTTAAAAAACAAAAAAACATACATGTACCTCACTAAAAGCATCTTTGATGGTTAATACATTTAATATCTTCTGACATTTACCTTAATAGTTTCCAAAATAACCCTGAAATATTATAATTTTTTTTTTTTAAAATGAAGATTACAATTACCCAACTAAAAGCATCTAACCCTGAAATATTATAAAATTAAAAAAAAAAATGAAGATTACAATTACCCAACTAAAAGCATCTACAGTATCTGACTAAGGCTTTCTGCCTTCTTTGTATATCTGGAACAATATATTATCTGCATGTGGCATCTCCCCCAATATATCCATGATCTTTATATTTTCTTAATATAATACATTCAGCTTTTTCTCTCTGAAAAAAAAACTAAATGCATCTACGATGGTTGATAGATTTAATATCTTTTGACATCTTTTGACATATTCCAAAATGATGCTAAAATATTATAAAATTTATAGTGACAAGATTTCTTTACATTAATATCGGATTTAATAAATCTGAATAGTGAGATAGATTGCAAAGTTTACATTCATTTTATGAAAAGACTTGTGTGCGATTCGAGTGTCATGCATAAAAAGTCACATTATGCCGAAATTATGTTGCTCGATAAATCGTGTGTATGTCGAAAACTATCGTTCCGGGAAACTTCGTCGTCGGTGAATTTTATTTACCTTTAATGGTTAAAATTACCATAAAGTGAAATCTGGATAATTTTAAAAATTACAATTTAAACTAGCCAAAAAAGAGTATTCAATTCAAAATTATATGTAAGCAATTTGTAACCTGGGAAGGAATTTAGATTAAGCGGTTAGTTTTTTTAATAAAAGGACTTCAAAATAAAAAATTTAATGGTCTTTTTTCAGTGAGAAAAATCAATATAGATTATATTAAAAAAATATAATAATCTGATTACATACAAAGATCCCTTCAGATTCTTGTAACTGATAAAAAATTTAATGATTATATATATTATTTTTAAGGATTAGATTTGGAATAGGTTTTTGTTTGGTTAAAGGTTAGTTTTCTTAAAATTTAAAAAACAAGTTAACAAAGCAAGAGAAGTTCAGAAGTGAGAATCTCTATTAAAAATTATTAGCAAAATAATTCCAAGTAACAAGTTTTTTTTAATAACTATAATGAATTTTTTAGTCAACCTACACTGATAACAGCTAATAATAACTGTACCATATCTAGTTTGAAAACTACACTATCATAAATTTTACTAATATTTTAAGTTACTCTCCACAGAAACTGGCGCGCTTCAAGACTGTGAGCTGTCACGGAAAAGAACGACCTAATCTTGCATGACTCTGGAAAAAAGAAACACGACACCTAGGTTGGAAGTGACAATATTAAAAATACGAAAGTGGTTGGAATTTGATTAAAAAAATTTCATAAAATCCCATAGAAACAGTGTTTGAATCATATTTTTTTTATGGTGGAAATAGATTTAAGACAATTATAAGACAATTTTTACTTGGATTTACAAAAATTTCTGTCTATTTTTTCAAAATATAACCAAAATTTCCATAACTTTTAAAACAAAAAAAATAATAATTAAATAATGACAAAAATATGACCCACTCAAACAAAAATAATAAATGCAACAAACAATAACAAGACCTCGATGCCTTTTGCAGATCCCCACAAGAATTGCACTGAGAAAGAACAAGCCGAAACCATGCTAAAAAAATTTCACCAAAAACCAAAAATGATATGTAAGGCCATACAGGCTTCGGACTGTGAGAATTTAACTTAGAAATAGAAAACCGTTAATAGGAAGTGCACATAAACAACATTCTCTCATTTTCGTCTGTTTTACTCTTAATTTATAATAATTTCCTTCGTATCTTTCAGATTCATCCTGTTATTTCTTCATCCAATTGTCATAAGTAGATTATGTCAAAATTTCTTAACTTAATTGGAGTGTAAATTTTGGAATATTTCAAAAATTAGACAGATATGATATGAGCGAATTTTATTTCCATAATATCTATTTAACTTTATTTAAGTCAATGACATTTCCAAAATATTATAAAATTTGTATAAAAAAAATATATGCGTGGAAAAACTAGGTATACGCAAATCTATATTGACTTATCCTGTGCATAAAACGTTTATTCCGCCAAATATTTTAGCATGGCAGCTGAACGGTTTAAATGTAATGATAACATTTATATCTAAAATTGCATATCAACATAGAATACAACATCAAAAAACCAACATAGATTTATATTAAGAAAATATAAAAGTCTTCAATACATATGGCTGTTGATTGCGCTTAAGAAAAGCCCCACATAATTGCAGAAAATGATACAGATAGTCCGAATCATCCATATCTGAAACAGGAAAAACCTATACATCACATCTACAAAACCCGCTTGTCCTTAGATTGCCACAGAGTATACAAAACTAGAAGAAACAACCCTTCCATGATTACATTATAGCTAACACATAAGAAAAAAGGAGCAGACAGCTCTGCCTTGGAACAGAGATCCAAAAGGACTGATACCAACTTGCGAATCATGAAAAACAACATTCCCTATCTAATTTGTATATTGGCCTAGCACTGTAATATGCTATGCTGTACTCTTATGTGATAGAATCAATTTAACATTTAAATTGAAGGGACCTTCAGAAGTATCAAAAGCTCTTTACATTGAGAAAAACTAAAACATGGAATTAAAGAGAAGCCACATTGCTGAAAAATAATGAAATATGGTTTTCCCTTTAACTCCAGATATAAAAGCATAAACTAATCCCTAATTGCTTAAACAGCAACCTGAATTCACACCAGCAAAATAAAAATAAACAAATATTAATCTCTCTTAACCCTAAGTCCAGATATATAAGCATAACTTATATATCATAACTTATTCTTATTCCCAGATATCACCAGGTTTTTGTTTCTCATCCCAGATGTGTCAAGCAACCATTGCACTTGAATTTTGTTTTGCTGGGTCTATGGTTGAGCAATTCGAACCAACACAGCTTAACCCTGGGTACGCATTAACCCCTAGTTCTGCATTAACCTGGTTATCTGCACACGGACCTCCCCCGCTTCCGTTGGAAGACCTGTAATTTCTACACTGAGAGGGTCCGGACGAGGCCCCAGTGCCTCTTGGAAGGAATCCAAACAAACCATTCTCAATTTTAATATCATTATGATTTTCCACTTCATCCTCCAATTTGAAGTTCAATTTCTGCAGATTGCATGTCAAACTTTCACTAACCATCACTACCATACCCATACAAATCAATATAATTAACAGTCGTACTTCTGTTTTCAATTCCATGTCACTGCAACGAACCCTAGCTAGAAATAGAATTCTTCTCTTTAATTGATTCTGCCACTTTCAATATCAGAATAAGCTAAACATATGACATAATATTTCTTCCAAGCATACATGTATATAGTATATACCCATTATTGCTTCCGGAGTCGAAAGCAACCAAGAATAAACGAGGAAGGGGGTTTGTAAATTCGCAGAAGTGAAGCACAGAATGGATGTGCATATAGCATTTACTGCTCACGCGGAGTAGGGGCAACCAAGCAAAAACTAGGAAGGGTGTTTGCGAATTCGTATGCCTTTCCTGGAACCAACTGCACTGGACCGGACTAAAATATTCGTACTTGTTTTGTTTATCTTGTCTTTAAACGAACACTAAAATATTCATACTGTCCTGTTTATCATGTTTTTAATTTTTAAAATTGTTGTTTTGTTTTTTTTTTTTTTTTTTTAATATTTCTTTATTTTTAGAACTAATTTGTTTAGAATCTGGCATAAATTTATTAGAATCAATAATCTTATTATCAACTCCAGTCTCTTAAGTTTTGGTGCTTAGAATGGATTTGCAAGTAGTCCCACCCATGTTCACAATGGAAATGAACAGGTGAACTGTTCACAAAGAAAGTGACCTAAGATTTTTTTAGAATGCTGAATCTGCAGTAAAAAAACAGTTTAAACAATACAAACCAAAATTTGACCAGATTTTTTAAGATTCTAGTCAAAAATACTGAAAAACTCCAAACAATGACACTACTCCATTACTATTGCTTAATAATATGCCTTTCTTAATACCATAGGGAGTTTCTGGCTGGTGAAAAAATCTATATTAAAAAGCAGGAGAAACCAAAGATTTTATATCAAAAAAAAACTTATATTAAAAATTTGCAATTAAATAAAACTAGTTTTTTATTAGAAAAGGGGAAGTTTCTGGTTTAAAAAATTGTACAGAAAAGTAAATTCTATATTTAAAAAATAAAAAATTTTAAAATACATATTTTTTACTTTTATAATTGTTTTGGGGATGATTACAATTAGTAAGTTGAAGGCTACTGTAAGAGAGAGGATCATTAGTGTGGAATTCAATTAGAAGGGTTCATCTTGTGTGGTCCACCACAAAGAATAATATGCTAAATAAAGTTGGATGCGATAGGAATAATGATTGAAACATAAATTCTTTAGTATAGGGGAATCATTTTAAACTTATTTTTAATATCCAGTATGTCATTATTTACATTGAAATTCAACCTTTAAGTTTCATATTATTGAATTTTACTTACCAATTTTATCCCTCTGCAATATTAATAAATTAGATGCAATTTGTTTGTCATTATCTTATATAGACATAAAAAATTAATGTTAAAGATAAGTAAACTAGAGTATCTATATGAAAAAAAGATTTAATGAGTTTTTTTTTTTAAGTTTTCAAATCATTATTTAGTAAAAAATTTAAAAATAAATAAATAAATTATATGTTAATTTTGTAAGATATATACTCTCAAATTTTTTCCGTGTTGAATTTTATATAGTTAAATTTTTTCCGTATCTAATCTGATTTAGAATTTAAATTTAATAACTATGGTTTCATTGTGAATTGTTCAGAAAAATTATACTTTGAAAGCTCAGAGAATTCTGAAAAAGGAAATTTCTTGTTCAGAGAAATCTGGTTTTTACGTTCAAAGTTCAGAGAATTGAGAAAAAGAAAAACAAAATCAGAGACTGGAGTCGTCGAATTTGGCGAGACAGATTCCCTGTTGCATGGTTAACATGGTTACACGTCAAATGCGTCCCAGCATGGTTCTCTCGAGTGTCGTGTGAACAAGGAGCGTCTACTTAACTTTATCTAGTCATGCTGTCTCTCAATAAATTATTAACTCAGAAAATGATGATGACGGTACAGTGAGGGGGTCCATTATAAATATAATAAATTATTAACTCAGAAAATGATGATGACGGTACAGTGAGGGGATCCATCACAAATATAATAAATTATTAACTCAGAAAATGATGACGACGGTACAGTGAAGGGATCCATTTTAAATATTTGTTATGGAGATGCGTGCACCTTTGTGGCATATCAGATTAATATCAAATCTGAAGGGAAAATGATGACGACGGTACAGTGAAGGGATCCATTTTAAATATTTGTTATGGAGATGCGTGCACCTTTGTGGCATATCAGATTAATATCAAATCTGAAGGGAGTTATCTATAATGCGATTTTTTGGAGATTCCGGTGACGGAATGTGGCCGAAGAAATTGAGGTTAAATCTTGATTTGTTATAGTTAAAATGGTTTTTTAACTGCATATTTGGATTCAGCACCCTGAAAAACCCCTGGGACGCTTTGATTGTGCAGAAACTACCTATCAAACTTGCGATTCCAATAAATTGCTGCCGGATTTTGACCAGAAAGACCCACCGGAAAGGCTTCCAAAAAGTCGCATTATACACAACTGCAATCTGAAGCACCCATGGTTTGAATAACTTTAATGCTTACTTCAAATCTTTTAATATAAAATGTTGGACTGTTTACGAAAAATTTGGCGGTATTTGATGGTCAAATCACTCTGGCAATTTGTTCATCAAATTCTATCTCTGTTTCACATTTAAGGTATAAATTTCATGGATAGTTGTGTTATTATGAATGAAATTTGACAAACAAATGATCTTTTATTAGGTAAAATAAAATTTAAATTATTTATTAAAATAATTTAATTAAGCATTAGAATGTATAAATTTCATGGATAGTTATGTTATCAGAGATGAAATTCGACAAACAAATTATCTATAATTAAGTAAAAAAAATTAAATCATTTATTAAAATAATTAAATTAGGCATTAATTAAAAAATATTAAATGATTTATTAAAATAATTAAATTAGGCATTAGAATTTCAGAAACAAGGGTTTGTCAGATTTGAGATTCCTATGGTGGTGTCCATAAAAAATATTTTTTGGAAACCGGTTTTATTGCTTATGATGTTTTCTATTTATTTTTTTATATTTAAATATTATGTATTATATATGATTTTGTTGTATTATACATCATTTTGTTGGTGACGTTTTCTATTTATTTTTGTTTATTAATTAAATATTATGGATTATATATGTTTTTATTTATTTATTTAACTATTATGTATTATATATATTTATGTTTTTAATGTGATTTTTAATTAAATATTATCTATTATATATATTTTTATGATGTTAAATTTTTAGATAATTTTTTTCTCAAGCAATTTTATTTAGTAAGTTTGTGAAAATATAAAGTGTAGTAAGTTTGAATTTTTATGTTCAAATCATATTGCTTATTATTAGGTATTGTGTTGTGAATTTGAAATTTTATGTTCAAATCCCTTACTATTTATCCATAGGCCTTGTTAGGGATTGGATTGGTCCATCTAAATATTTAGTGGCAGCAACGAGGATCCACCCATGCAAGTACTAAACCTACTCAATTCCCCTAGTAAGAAAAAAGGAAAAACAAAATTGAGATATACATATTTATATTACTTCAAAAAAATTAAATATATTTAGTCATATTCATTCATATTATCAAATTAACAAATGATTTAGTATAGCTATATATGATCATTTATTACATAATTTCAAATATTTACAATTCATGTTGAACTATTTTTAAAATGTTCTAACTGGAATATACTATGGAGAGGCCTAATATGTTATTTCAACATCATGAATTGGATTGAAAGAGATTTAACCCATGTAATGCCCCGGGAAAAAAATGTAAATATGTAAATATTTGATTTACTGTGGTAGATACAAACTGAACTTGTTATTAGTATTTGATTAAAAGTTAAATGTAATTTGTTTCATTGTGAAATGTAAGAAGTGTTTCCTTAAAGGATGGAAAATTCTCAAGGAGGAAGTTGTCCTCTTGAGGTGGAAAGACAGTTGCTGTGAAAGCAACCCTAACTACCTCCCCTAACTGGAAAAGTTTCTAGAGAAAAGGAGGGCAGGAGAGAAAAATTCTGCATTGTAGGGACAGGGAGAGGAAAAAAAAAATAATCCAATAAGGAAAGAAAAGTGGCTAAGTCTGGTGATGACCAGATAGCCTGCTCGTTGTACGAGCAACTTGCGAAAGACTGTGGTCTAGCAAGAAGCAAGGGGGGAGATTCTGGTCTTGAAGGATGAATCTCATGGTCGGGCAGTTTGAAAGACAGCAGACCCTGATTCGGGTGACTGACAGGAACGACTTTTCAGCCGAAGAACTCCAGGTACGTAAGAAACCCTTGGGTTGGGACTATTTTGGAAGCTTTATAATGTTAATTTTTCCTCTTTATATTGTGAAAGGGGAGTGGGAGAATTTTCTTACAGGGAACCACGACGGGAAACTGAGCGGAGGTATGGTTGTCCTCCTAAAGAAACCTTTACTGATGCAAGAGTTTAGTAGTTTGTGAAGAGTTTTGTACCTTGTTCTTTTAAAAAATTTATGGGAGTTAAATGCGAGAGTGGTCTGCTGGGAAATCTTTTTCAGAGATGATAGAAGTAATGGAAAAATAGAAAACTTAGAGACTCACCACAGATACAGAGTCTTCAAAAATATTGTCATTATAGCAAAACGAAATACATTCCATAAACAACAGAAAGACCAACAGGGTTCTTTCTCTATTCTCTTCACATGCCTTAATACAAGAAATGCAGAAAAGTTTAACATTTAAAATTAGAACCCCGGAAACAATCGTGGAATGAACGATATATTTAGACTTTATAAAGAACTCTGAGGAGCATAGTCGCAACCGCGAGGGTATGCAGACTTCAAGACCAGAGTCTATTTGCTCCTATTAGCATGTAGATAAAAATCTATAAGATATCAATGCTAACACACAAATATACTTGTATAACGACAGAAGGGCAATCTTGAAAATCTCAGCACCATACAGGAACGAGTAAATCAAAGAGAATGCATAAAGGTATAAACCTGGGCTCTGAGGAGTGAATTCAGATAATGAACCTGTAGGATATACGAACAAGAACCTAGTAGTGAGAAGAGCCAGACTTATAATCATTGTCAAAAACACATAAACCTGCTAAGCATAAACTCTGTTCCATCATGCATTGAGCAATACGCCGTGTACCATACACTATGAAATGAAAATTCCGCTGGCAAACTGAGAAATGTTCAGAACGATATATGTACATATATATTTACAAAATTGCACTGTCACAGTATTAAAATTATAATTCAACAACTCATGAACCCTAATGAGGGTTAATATATTAAGAGTATCAAGGAATATAGTAATGCGTCGCAGGGAAGGTGCTCATCCCTTCAACCAGCAGTACTCAGGTCGTAAAGACCTAGACCAACAGTAGAAGAACTAGAACATATTTAAATAAAATGTGCACAGTCAGCCTTGAAAACCATAGGGAGCCACAAAATAATAATCAAGGGAAACAACCCGAATAGACTATCCAACGGTGGATCAATTACATAGCAAATGCATAAGAGAGCTCGAGGGCTCATCAAGAAACATGGTTAACAGTTCAAAACCCATTTCGAGGGATGGATTCCCAGTCCTTATAGGAGCTAGGCAAACCTGCTAGGCTCAAATCTTGCCAAAACTCTATACAATAAGCAAAGAGGAGAATCCATAAGGGGCTGGGCCAGAGGGCCATTACTAACCTAAAAAAAGAAAAAGAACCCTTCATTCCATGCAAAGAACCCTTCATTTCTTGCAGCAGAACGTTTAAGTTAACAAATAGCATGCGGAAAATTCATAGGAACTTACCTGTCAGCCGAGCTCTGAGAGGATAGGACCCGGAAGCTGGGCAGCTTCACCGCACCCATGCATATCTTGCCAAGAGAAAGACCCATATTCCTCGTCCACAGAAACAGAGACAAGCCTGAAGCATGTTAGAATTTTGGGCCGAATAGAAAACAAAGGAAAACAGTAAAGGGTGTGGAAAAATCAAAGAAAAACATAAAGACAGCCTAGTGAATTCTTACCACAAGGCATCTGCTGTTAAAAACCAGGTCCAAATCGATCCGGAGCTTGGCAAAGCATTAGAGCCATAACCATTCATCGACAAGAAGAGGTTCTGAACATGTTCGGCACCAGGAAGGAGGATGGAGCTGTAGCAAGGCCGAGGACAAATGCTTTTGGAAAACTCAATGGAACAATTAACTGGGTAGATGCACATCGAAACATCCTCGCCCTCGGATGGGCTACCTTGCATCCACACTGTCAATGTGGGGAGGAGCCTGAGGGCGCGGAAGCAGAGGGTACGTAGATCATACCCTCATCATGTGACAGAGCCAGCAGAAGTAAATGCCAAGGCCAAGTGTAAGGAGCCAGCATTACCAGCATTAAATCCGGCAGATAATACTCTGCCCTCTGTGGGATATTTCCAATTGCACTCATAAACGACAAGATATTTTTACTCATAGCCATTTCCATTGTGATGCCTGCGCATAGGTAGTATTAAAGTTGATACGTTTGCATTCAGAAGCATGCAAGGGTGGTATAGAATATGTTTATTTTGTAAAAAAAATTACTATTACACGTAGGTTAATTCTTAGGTACATTACAACCCACTTTTAAATAGGAAGTTGGGGGATCCTAACATTTTAATAATATAATACATAGGAATTCAAGATCAATCTGTTGACACCTAATCCTCAGCGGTTGGGTGTACCCGGAATGTGAACAGTCATCAAGTAGATGAACTGACTAGTCACATTCCTGTATATAAACAATAGTTACCTAATGAAATAAATCAATCAGTTTTTTCTACCAAGTCTGGAGTTACCCTGGCCTGACATGGTATCAGAGCACAGGTCCCAGATTCCTTTTTTTCTGGCGTGCCTTGTAACTCCTCTGTTCCATACTCTGCCATAACGCATCTGCCTGGCCTGAACGTTTGTCTGGCCTGTACGTTTGACTCTTTGCACGCATAAAGATTCCATGCTCCTGCGCAGGCCAATTTCTTCTGCCTAAACGGCTTTAATGCCCTCTGCGTGATAACGCTTTGCATACCCATCGAATATCAATGCTTTAGCATTGATCTCTTTGTTTTTACCGTTTACTGTATATGCATTAAACCTGTGTGAAAGATTGGGATCCGCCAGAACATCACCGTCCGGAGCTGGAAATGTCAAGGACGAGACGTTCATCGAGTTACAAGAAGGAGTGAGACCCCAAACCATCACAGTATTCGCGCCCTAGCCCGAGAGCCATTACTCATTTTCTGAGCCCGAGAGCCATTGCTCATTTTCTGAGCCCGAGAGCCATTGCTCATCCTCCGGTTTTTTTTTGTGCTTGTCTGTATAGGAATCCACGCAGACTAAGACATACAACCTATTGCTCATCCTCCGGTTGCTATTCCAGGTTCAATCCTTGTGTGAATACCATTGAACGCTGGGATTGACTGTAGCAAACTTGCAGTTGCCTGAAGCAATGGGTATGACGAAAAATTTATATTGGGATTGACTGTAGCATTAATGTATGACATAGAGCTTATGTAGGATGGCTGGTTCAAGAATAGAGAGCGGAGATGTGGCTTATGCTCTCATACCCTGCGTCATTGCTTACTTCTTTGTCTGCGTGAAAGGCTCTAGAAACCGTGGGCAAAGTGATTACAGTAAGGTGGTAGAATCTCCATGTGAAGTTTAAATATTGCAAAATGCGATCAGCGTTTGAAGTTAGGGTCAGGAAGGAATTGATAAAGCAATTTACAGTCTCTTGTAATGCTAGTTTATGACAACACGATTTATCATTTCTGGCCTATTATTTGCGTGACTGTTTAACCTGCGTGTCAGCTACGCTTCTCCCTCCCAACTTTGTGTGCATTGTCACAAGAGAATGCCGGCCGCCTAATGTAAGAAGAAGCATTGATCCCAGAGTGAATTAACTGTGTGATTCGCCACAGGTCCCATGATCTCTTCCGCCATGGATTTATGATTATGGGCCTGTTTTTCTTTGGCCATCGAATGTTAGTTCTCATTCTGGTTGAGTCTGCACAAGTTTCTGAGAAGTGCTGATGAAAGGATTTAAAATCATCAGCCTTTGATTTGAATGCCTATGATATTGCACAGTTTTGTTCATTCAAAGCAGTTGTAATATTGCACAGTTTTTTTTATCATTTGAATGGTAATGCTGCTTTGAAAAGTTAAAGCATTAAAGTGATATTGAAGTGAGGAAGTTTTTTTTTATCAGCAGAAGTATTTTTTACAGAATGCATTCAATCATCTCTATGGTAGGGATAGTTCTCACTGGCAAGGAGAACTATCCTGAATGGTCCAGGATGATAAAACACACTCTCATCTTCAATGAGTTGTGGAAAGGAGTGTGTGTCAGAGAAGGAGACAATGACCCAGTGCAGCCTACATCAGACAAAGAGCTCGTCATTTGGGAAAACAATAACAGCAAAGCCTATGCATTAATCGTCGCATCTGTAAATGAAGAAGTAAGTTGCCATATTTCATCATATTCAACTGCCTTTGAAGCTTTACAAAAGCTGAAAGAACTTTATGACTCACATTCTGCACTTGAAGTTGTTCAGCTCATGATTAAAATCTTCACTCTTGAACTGAAAAATAATGATCCTCTTGCTCTTACATCTAAAGTAAAATCCATAATGCATGATATCAAATCCACTAAGGTTGAGCTGGATATCCCTCTTATTGCTTTTCTCAAGGCACTCTATCCTACTTACTCCAATTATCTTGAGTCTTTACAAGCAAATGGAAATCTTAAAGATATAACCTTTGATTCTCTTGTGAAAAAGTTTGCTGAAAGAGAGAAAGCCTTTAGAAAGAAGACAGTCCCTGAATCTTCTGAAGAGACTGTTTGCCTTGCTCATAAAGAAAAGCATCCTGCTCAAGATTCTACAAGAGGAAGAGGTGGACGAAGAGGAAGAGGAAGATATTTCAGAGGCAGGGGGGCAGACATTCTCAACGAGAAAAGGCAGATCTGCATTGCATTCGCTACAAAAGAAATGGATCACATGATGCTTCTACATGCAAGCTACCATGGGACAAAATTGAGTAGAAAAGAAACCAGCAGAAAGGTAAAACTGATGATACAGACAAAGGTAAAGCACCTGAATCCGCTCACTATATTGAGGCACAATGCAACATTAGAGTAAATGAAGATTTGTTTAATGCTTCACTTGCTTCTTTGAAAAATGATTGGTTTCTTGATTCAGGAGCAACCTGTCATATGACTCATAGGAAAGATTTTTTTGAAGATTTCACTGACAATGTTGATGGAGCAGTATACTTTGCAGATCAGTCAAAAATCAAGCCATCAGGGCTTGGCACAATCAGGCTTAAACTGCGTGGTCTTCCAGACTTTCTTCTGGATCATGTTCTATATCTCCCACAGCTCAAGAGAAACTTGTTGTCCTTGGTCTACATCCGTCAGCAAGGTCACTCCATTCATATGTTTGATGGCAAGCTGGAGGTAAGAAAAGCATCTGACCACTCACTTGTCATGAGGGGAATAGAAGAAGAAAGACTTCTCAAACTGCAAGGAACCTCTGCTCATGCACAACATTTCTCATATATTTCTCATCATGAAGAAGGTACACTTCCATCAAGTTTATTATGGCATGCTAGATTTGGACATTTAAACTATGACAGTCTCCGCTTATTGAAGAAAAATGGTGTTGCTGGTTTGCCTACAATTCCTAGAAAACATAAGCAATGTGATGCTTGCATTCTAGGAAAGCATAGCAAACAGTCTTTTCATGATTCACATTCAAGAGCACATAGGAAGCTTGAACTCATTCATTCAGATTTATGTGGTCCAATGCCTGTTCCTTCTGCAAATGGAAATAAATATATCATGACATTTATTGATGATTACACCAAAATGTGTTGGGTTTATTTATTGAAGAACAAATCTGATGCTTTTCAAACATTCAAGAATTTTCATAAATGGATTGAAAATGATGCACAATCTCATATTGGGTCTATTCGCACTGATAATGGAAAAGAATATACATCAAATGAATTTGAAAACTATCTTCGCCAACATGGAATCAAACATCAAACAATTGTACCTTATAATCCCCAACAGAATGGTGTAGCAGAAAGAATGAATAGAACAATCTTGAATATGGTACGATCCATGCTTTTCTTCAAAAATGTAAAGATAATGTTTTGGGTTGATGCTGTTCTATGTGCTGCATATATAAATAATAGATGTCCATCTAGTGCTATAAGAAACAAGACTCCTTATGAATTGTGGTATGGACATGTTCCTTTGGTAAAACATCTCAGGATCTTTGGTTCCACCTGTTATGCTTTAATACCAAAGGTACATAGAAACAAACTTGGTGCTAGAAGTCGTAAGTGTATCTTCCTGGGGTATTCAAACACATCTAAAGCATACCGCCTCTATGATGAAGTAAATAAAAAGTTTGTTGTATCTAGAGATGTCATTTTTCTTGAATCATCCAAATCTGACAATGTTGTTGAGCGGCAACTTGATCGCTTGGATAGATTCGCAAAAACAAAATCATTTCAAGAATTTGATAATCAGATTCCACATCTTGAAGGGGGGATTCCTATACTAGAACAACATGTGGAATCTTCTTCTGAAGAACAATCTCCACTGCATGAAACTCCAACAACGGATGATGCTTTAAGTGATGTAATTGATAGAATTGGGAGACTCAATCTTGATTCAGTCCCAAATCAATCAACAGAGCAGCCTGGACCATCTTAGAAAGGTCCCCCAAAGTGGCTGACAAAGACACTTGAAAGTGTTCATCCTGATGAAATTGGAAAAACAGGAACCAGAAATTCAAACCGACAAAATGGAGGTGATGTAGATGACTCTAATTCACCTGTTGATATGGATGTTACTTATGATTGTGAATTGAACTTGTCTACAGATTTTGAACCAACTTCCTTCAAAGAAGCTGCTTCTCATGATGAATGGAAAGAAGCGATGCAAAAGGAGTATGATGCCCTCATAAAGAATGGCACTTGGAAGCTGGTTGATCCTCCATTTGGAACCAAACCAATTGGCTGCAAGTGGGTCTACAAGAACAAATACAAAGCTGATGGCTCACTTGACAAGCACAAAGCTAGGCTTGTGGCAAAAGGTTTTGCACAGAAGGAAGGGGTCAATTATGAAGAAACTTTTGCCCCCACAGCAAAATGGGCCACCATCCGGACACTCTTTGCACTAGCCGCTCAGAACGGTTGGAAAGTCCATCAAATGGATGTAAAAACTGCATTCTTGAATGGAGATCTAAAAGAGAATGTTTTTATGTCCCAGCCTGAAGGATTTGCTGTGAAAGGACATGAACATAAAGTATGCAAACTTGTGAAGTCCTTGTATGGCCTCAAACAAGCACCACGAGCCTGGTATGAAAAACTAACAGAGCATCTTCTGAAACTCAACTTCAATCATTTTGATCTTGATGATGCAACTTTATTTATCAAGAAAGTTGGCAAAACAGTTGTATATCTTGTGGTATATGTAGATGATCTTTTAATGACAGGGAACAATGAAAGCTATATTGCATCCATAAAGAAAGAATTAGGAAAAAGTTTTGAAATGACTGATTTGGGCTATGTTCATTATTATCTTGGCATTGAAGTAGCCCAACATCCAAAATCCATATTTCTTTCTCAAAAGAAATACATTGGAGATTTGTTAAACAGATTTGGCATGACAGAGTGCAATCCTCTTTCTACTCCAATGGAACAAAACTTAAAGCTCACATCTATTGAAGGAAAGGAATTTGAGGATGCAACAAAGTATAGACAGCTTATAGGAAGTCTCATCTACCTCACTACTACCAGACCAGACATTTCATTTGCTGTTGGAATCCTCTCCAGGTTTATGCAAAAGCCTTTTGAGGGACATTGGTTTGCTGCAAAAAGAGTTCTAAGATACTTGAAGGGAACTCAAGACCTTGGAATCAAGTATACACAGGTGGACAACTTCAGCTTGATTGGATACTCTGATTCAGACTTCGATGGAGACAAAGAAACTGGAGTATCTACTTCAGGATATGTTATGAGTCTTGGATCAGGAGCTGTGTCTTGGAGATCACGCAAACAATCAGTTCCAACAGATTCCACAACAGAAGCAGAATACGTGGCAGCAGCTGAAGCAACGAAAGAAATTGTGTTGCTCAAGAAAATTCTTGAAGATTTGCAGGTAAAACAAGTACAATCAACTCCACTCATGATTGACAACACCTCTGCAATAAAGTTGGCTAAGAACCCAAAGTTCCATGATCGTACTAAGCACATCAATACTAAATATCATATGATCCGACATCATGTTGAGGCCAAAACAATCCATCTCCATCATTGTTCCACAAATGAGCAAATTGCAGACATTTTCACCAAAGCGCTTGGAAGAGAAAAGCTTGAAAGATTCAGAACGATGCTTGGACTCACCAACATCCCTTCAGATTAAGGGGGGGAATTGTTGACACCTAATCCTCAGCGGTTGGGTGTACCCGGAATGTGAACAGTCATCAAGTAGATGAACTGATCAGTCACATTCCTGTATATAAACAATAGTTACCTAATGAAATAAATCAATCAGTTTTTTCTGCCAGGTCTGGAGTTACCCTGGCCTGACATAATCAACATGTAAGAAGTGTGGAGCTTTGACACTCATTCAGTATATAGAAGGCCCAAAACCATCGGTGTTTAGGTTGAACTATGAATGTGTGGAAAGCATTATAGTGTGGTAACCATGCATTTGAAATGTCCATATCCAACCATGAAATATATCTGTATTATAATTAAACTAATAAATAAACTCATTTTTATGAACACTGATATCTATCACTAGTGTACCAACACTAAAGAATATATATATATATATATATATATATATATATATATATATATATATATATATATATATGGCGTTGTCTACATACACCACATAATCACTTGAATGACAATTTTCTTGCAATAACCCGGTAGATTTTTTTCAAAAAATCAGAATTATTGAGTGTTTGAATCATTTTTTTGATGGTGAATTTGGATTCAACACCATCAAGAACCCCTTGGGCACCCAAAATCTTCAAGTTTGACAATTGTAACCCATATTTAAAAAAAAAAAAATATTCCGGATTTTGTCACAATCTTGTTGAAATTTCCATTATTTTCTGGGTTAATTTGTGGCTTTTTTAGACTACCTTATGTAAACAATGTGGGTGAATTTTTTCTTATCCTTGAGTCTCATCTTTGAGTGTTAGCGGTGTAAGAGATTTGGTTGCTTTTATTCTATGCAAATCTATTTGGAATTGCTTATATTTGAGATATTAGAGTTAGATACATATGTATATGGATATGTGAGTTTTTTATTATCCTTGAGTCTCATCTTAGAGTGTTAGCGGTGTAAGAGAGTTGGTTGCTTTTATTCTATGCAAATCTATTTGGAATTGCTTATATTTGAGATATTAGAGTTAGATACATATGTATATGGATATTGTTAAATTACTAACTCATCTATCAAATTGACTGTTTTAAAAATTAATCAAACATCAGGATGATGTATAAATTGTGAAATTAAATAAATAAAATATAGGAAAATACCCGTAAAATTTAACTCATGCTCCCACTTTATGTGGATAACATCCTTACTTTCCTATGAGGTTAGGTATGGTGTAGTATTTGGGGGAGTTGGACTTTGAAGGTGTAGAATCTAAAAATAATGTGTGTAACATCAATTTATTTGTTGAAACAGAAAAAGAGATTCCTTTGAGCATAACCAGAGTGACATGAAGATTTTGTCTATGTGAAAATGAATGTTGGCTCTATAGATGATTAATAGACATATATATGGGGACAATGCACCAAGAATAATCCTATGTTTTTCTAGAACATTAACACTAAATTCAAGCTATAATGAGACAATGCTTCTTCACCTTGTAGATTGAGACAATAGGGAAATGATTGCAAAAACATGAAAATATGATAGAAATATTTCTAATCAATATAAAATATATTAGATCGAGAACCCACACTAGAATAATGTGTGGTCCAAGGATTTTTTGTAAAGAAACTATGTACATGTTAGATAAAACAAGATGAGTCAAGCCTCTTTGTAGCATCCTCATAATAGATGTTGACAAGACTAATAAAATAATAGGATTGCTATTCATCATATTCTATATGCCAATTGAGATTATGGCTAAGAGCTAAGTCATAAGCATAAGGTAAAAACATTTGTTTCTTGAGGAGGGTCGAAACACTAGAGAGTGAAAAGGTCAACTAATAAGGAAAGTGAGAATGGGCATTGTGTTATCATGGAGATTTTGAGTGATTAAACGGGAGTGCACTATTGGCATAGAAACCTAAAATTTACACTGGACATGGAGTAGTACCGACAGTGGATAACCACCTACCCTTACCTCGGTCTCATACCAACATCGAACTAGGGTCTAGACACCAATGAGGGAACTGAGAATGTAAGTATGATAGCACAATCACTAAAGTATGGAATGGCCAAGTGAAAACACAACAAGTAAAGTTATGAATAGTATTCTATGTTATTCTATATATCATGGTAAATAATATGAACTTCTATTATGAGTGGTTTACTATGGATTATCATATATGTTGAAATGTTGTTAGAAATTGCGTTGAGCTAGAAGCACATAAAAGATTGCATGGGCATCTAGCCTTATAGACCACATGATCGAGGGGCCTATATTAAGTGAATAGACATTCACAAGTAGAGGAAAAATATCCTTTAGGGGGATAAATTAAAGAAGTATTCCCTACACTGGTAAAAGAAATTACCAAAGAGGGGATGTTGGCGACATTGGAGCAAGTGTGCTAATGGAGATAGTGTCAAATGCAGACATCGGTTGGGAACATTATTGTGGTAGCATATACTTAGAGTAATTCAAGGGCGTGGTTTGTGAAATTATTCTTTCAATACAAATTAGGGGATCATAAGAATGAGAGTAAGGAGAGCTGAGAGGGTATTTCCAAATAGTTTTGACTCATTTCGACCATCAATTGGAAGACCTGGAAATAATTTACATCTCTATATGTCATGTTTGGATAGTTAGATGAAATTCAACATGGTAGGAAAGCCAATATCTTTAGTTCATGTCCAAATCGTTAGATCATATATAATTAATTATTAGTAGCCACCCTATGTGGCAGTGTTGTTAAAACAATAATGTTCATGTTAGCAGATGGCTTCTAATAGAATTGAATTGAGTGTGAGTCATAGTCCTCAAACCTTATTGATGGGTCTGCTAGTAGCAACAACCACATTGCCACTTCAGACATTTGGAACAAGTCCTTAGTTGTGTATATTACTGTCTCAAGGGAAAGATCAAAGACAAATTATATTGTCAAAGTTTCATTTAGGAAAAACTACATCTGTTTCTTCCCTTTTTCATTCAAGGATTTGTGCTCATAAGTAAGAGAAAAGTAATCTCACATCTGCGAAAGGTTCCTAGTTGCAAGTAAATATTTGTGCTACATGTCGACCTACCCAACAACATAGTGATTCTTGCAGTGATGATATTGTTGAGAGCCAAGCCTCTTAACCATTTCATGCTCCTTGCCATCAATATATTTATTTTAGCAGGATGTCACCAATGAAAACCATGTAAATTGATTTTGATAGAAACGAAATGAAAAGGCTAAAGATTCTAGATGCTTGTAGTGGTGGTATTAATCTAAATCTCAAGTAAAAATCCATCCATCAAATAATGAACCCTCATTATGGGATAGGACAATTCAAATTTGGGACTACACATAGGATAACACAACAACGGGCATATTTTCTAGTCAATTGCGAGGATGCTTCCTTTTTCTCAAGGAATCAAAGAGAGATGTGAAGAAGCCTCCAATCAAGGAATGGATTCAATTATACAGAATTGGTTACAAAATCAAGGCTACAATCGTAATATTATGGATCTTCACAATCATCTTTAGGAGTGGGTGATAGAAATCATTTCAATCAAAAGAATTTGAATTCCATATTAATGTAGTTTGGGTTTCATACTAGTGAGAGACTCTTAGCCTTGCAAGTTGCTACCATGTATAAGAGTTTGGGTGAATCTGGAAGGTATGGAACTTTAAAATCTCAACAGAGTCTTTCAGGGATAAATCTTGAGCATTTTTTCCCTGGCTCAGGATTAACACCAATAATTACCAACCACACTAATCAGTCAAACATGAAAGATGTTGAATCTGTATTAATTCTGCAAACCCCAATAGTTGTGTCATTTCCAATGATGGAGGGCCACACTGCATATCAACACCAATACTATTTATCTAAAGCAAATATTGGAGCTCCAATTGCAGTGTTTCCTAGTAAACATAAGAAACAAGTGTCACAACTCATTCCCTGGCATGTAGATATTACTCAAGCTTGAGGGCATCTTCCCATTATAAGGTTTTCAGCTACTAACTAGCAAATTCACTTTTTTTTTTAGTTGTGAGTATTATGTGAATTTAATTCAATGTTGTTCCTTTTGTTTATCCCTTGTAGTTTTAAATGGTTTATGTTTCTTTATGAAGACTAAGCCAATGTTCATGCTATGGAAAAAAGTTTTAATTATTTTTTACCATTTATTTTCAGTGATGTTGTGTTTTCATGGGATCTTCAAAAAACCGCTTCACACAAAAGGCTTGGTTATATTTAAGGTCTTCCTATCACTTTTTTACCAGTAGTTAAATAATAAAATGCATCCTTTCAAATTTTAAGACATCATATGAGTATATTTATTCTTCCTGGACCCAAATTATTCGTATGTTGGCTATAGGAGTAAGATGAGATTGATAACCAAGAAGAAGGAGAAGGATCAGTCCCTCAAGTAAAGAGATGGTTAAAGCTAACAACTCACCTGATGTAGCAACTAGTTCCTCCAATACCCGTTGTGATTTTTCATGGAAAAACAAGTGTGTAATATGAGAATGCAACATATGCCCTTGCTAAGACAACCTTGTGAGATAAATTCAATTTAGCTTTCACCTCCAATAAAGATATGGGAAAGAAATCTTAAAATGAAAATTTGTATGTATCTATTTGACTTCCCTTAGAATAATTAATCAACAGTATTACAGTTGGGATTTTGTAAGTTCTACATGTAGTTTTATATCTAGTCGTTTTTTCCTAATATTGGGTATCTCTGTTAAGGTGCTTTTTCTATCCAAAATATGCAAGTTTTCCTTTTAACATGAAGTATTCTAAGAAATATTTTACACAATTTTTTACTTGCTTTCTTGATTGTCTATCACATGGTCAAACCAAATTTTTTTAGTACAAGAAGCATTTTGTGAAAATCAATGAAATTCACTACATTTGGCATGGCCTTTGGGTAGCTTCAGAAACCTAAAAGATTGAATGTGAATTATGTTTTGAGGATAGAAGAAAGCTTCATGGATAGAGAAAAAAATTGGAAGATGAGTTCTCCAGGTAGTATTTCTATTTGAGCAAAACCACTAGTTGTAGTGGATTGTCAATATCTATAATTGTTTATCAAGATTCAACAAAAAAAATATCCTTTTTTGATTGATTATTAATTGATGGATTTGTTATTTCTACTTGTTTCTCTTTCTTGAAGTTTTTGTAATAAATATTTTGAACTAATTGACCATCAAACATTGGTGATATTGTTGTAATATGTTAAATTCTTGTTTGTATTGAATCAAGTATTTGTTGTAAAAGATCACTCAATGTGTTATATCTTGGAAATTACAAGTATGGTAAATATGCGAAAATTATTGGTGCTTTTTATGTAAATTTTCAAAACAGATCAAAACTACTCTTATTTTATCTTTTCATTATAATGACCACTGATGTTTAGAGTTGCGTGATTTACTTTTTAACTCAATATAGAGGTCTTGGATCGAGGGAGTGACAAAATAAACTTTACATTAATATTGGATTTAATAAATCTGAATAGTGAGATAGATTGCAAAGTTTACATTCATTTTATGAAAAGAGTTCCGTGCGACGAGTGTCATGCATAAAAAGTCACATTATGTCGAAATTATGTTCCTCGATCATCGTTCGTGCGTATGTAGAAAACTATCGTTCCGGGATCGTGTGTTATGTCGATGAATTTTATTTACCTTTAATGCTTAAAATTACCATAAAGTCAAACTTGGATAATTTTAAAAATTACAATTTAAAGTAGCCAAAGAAAAATTGCAATTCAAAATTATATGTGAGCAATTTGTAACTTACGAAGCAATTTAGATTAAGTTGTTATTTTTTTTAATAAAACGAGCTCAAAATTAAAAAAAGGAAAAAAAAAAGAAAAAAAAAAAGGGTATTATACAGTATTTTCTGAGGATTGGGTTTGGATAATCTGTTATTTGTTCATCCCATTGTCATAAGTAGATTATGTCAAAATTCCTTCAACATAATTGGATTGTAAATTGTAAATTTTGGAATTTTTAAGAAATTTATGCATAGGATAAGTCAATATAGATTTGAATATATCTGAAATCTATATGGGTAAATATTTTAGCATGGCAGCTTAACGGTTTAAATGTAATGATAACATTTACATCTAAAATTGCATAAACATAGAATACAACATCGTACCCAAAACTGATACCAAAGAATAAACGTTTATAAATGTAAATAATCTTAACATTATAGAAAAAATTAGAAGAACGTCCACAGCAAAATAACATTCTATGTCTAATTTGTATATTGCCTTAACACAGTAATATGCTACGCTGTACTGTTATGTGATAGAATCAATTTAACATTTAAATTGAAGGGACCTTCAGAAGTATCAAAAGCTCTTTGCATTGAGAAAAACTAAAACATGGAATTAAAGAGAAGCCACATTGGTGAAAAATAATGAAATATAGGTTTCCCTTGAACTCTAGATATAAAACCATAAATTAATCCCTAATTGCTTAACCAGCAACCTGAATTCACACCAGCATAATAAAAATAAAGAAATATAGATCTCTCTTAACCCTAAGTCCAGATATATAAGCATAACTTATTCCCAGATATCACCAGGTTTTTGTTTCTCATCCCAAATGTGTCAAGCAACCATTGCACTTGAATTTTGTTTTGCTGGGTCTATGGTTGAGCAATTCCAACCAGCACATCTTAACCCTGGGTACGCATTAATCCCTAGTTCTGCATTAACCTGGTTATCTGCGCACAGACATCCTCCGCTTTCGTTGGAAGACCTATAATTTCTACACTGAGAGGGTCCAGACGAGGCCCCAGTGCCTCTTGGAAGGGTTCCAAACAAACTCTTCTCAATTGTAATATCATTATTAATTTGCACTTCGCCCTCCATTGTGAAGTTCAATTTCTGCAGATTGCATGTCAAACTTTCACTAACAATCACTACCATACCCATACAAATCAATATAACTAACAGTCGTACTTCTCTTCTGAATTCCATGTGACTGCAACGAACCCTAGCTAGAAATAGAATTCTTCTCTTTAGAGTCACAGAATAAGTAATTGATTCTGCCACTTTCATACCAGAATAAGCAAAATATATGACTGAAAATTTCTTCCAAGCATATATGTATATAGCATATACCAATTATTGCTTCCGCGAAGTCGAAAGCACCAAGAATAAACGAGGAAGGGGGTTTGTAAATTCGCAGAAGAAACACAGAATGGATATGCATATAACATTTACCGCTCACGCGGAGTAGGGGCACTAAGCAAAAACTAGGAAGGGTCTTTGCGAATTCGTATGCCATTCCTGGAACCAACTGCACTGGACCGGACTAGAATATTCATACCTGTTTTGTTTATCTTGTCTTTAGACGAAGACTAAAATATTCATACGGTCTTGTTTATCATGTTTTTAAACTAGTAGTGTTTTAAGGGTTTTTTGGTGGGCCTTTTTTTGTTTATTGTTTTGATCTAATTTGTTTAGAATTTGGCAGAGATTTATTAGAATCAATAGTTTTATTATCAACTTCAGCGTCTTGCAAGTAGTCTCACCCATGTTCACAATGGAAATGAACGGGTGAACTATTCACAAAGAAAGTGACCTAAGATTTTTTTGTAGGGTGCTGAATCTGCAGTAAAAAAACAGCTTAAACAACACAAATCAAAATTTGGCCACATTTTTTAAGATTCTAGTAAAAATTCCTGAAAAACTCCAAAAAAAATGGCACTACTCCATTAGGATTGCTTAATAATATGCCTTTCTTCATACCATAGGGAGTTTCTCGCTAGTGAAAAAATCTATGTTAAAAAGCAGGAGAAACCAAAGGTTTTATATTAAAAATTTGTAATTAAATAAAAGTAGTTTTTTATTAAAGAAAGGGAAGTTTCTGGTTAAAAAAATTGTACAGAAAAGTAAATTCTATATTTAAAAAAATGCAAAATTTTTAAAACACATATCTTTTACTTTCATAATTGTTTTTGGGATGATTACCATTAGTGAGTTGAAGGCTACTGTAAGAGAGAGGATCATTAGTGTGGAATTCAATTTGAAGGGTTTATTTTTGTGTGGTCCACCACAAAGGATAATATGCTAAATAAAGTTGGATGTGATTGAAACATAAACTCTTTAGCATATGGGGATCATTTTAAACTGATTTTTAATATCCAGTATGTCATTCTTTACATTGAAATTCAACTTTGAAGTTTCATATTATTAAATTTTACTTACAAATTTTATCACCATGTAATACTAATAAATTAGATGCAACTTGTCTATCATTATCTTGTATAGACATAAAAGATTAATGTTAAAGATAAATAAACTAGAGTATCTATATAAAAGAAAGATTTAATGAGTTTTTTTTTTAAGTTTTAAAATCATTATTCATATCAGTAAAAAATTTAAAAAAATAAATCAACGATATGTTAATTTTGTGAGATATATACTCTCAAATTTTTTCCTTGTTGAATTTTATATAGTTAAATTGTTAAATTTTTTCCGTTTATAAATTTAGTAACTATGGTTTCATTGTGAATTGTTCAGGAAAATTATACTTTGAAAGCTCAGAGAATTCTGAAAAAGGAAAGTTCTTGTTCAGAGAAATCTGGTTTTTACGTTCAAAGTTCAGAGAACTGAGAAAAACAAAAACAAAATCAGAGACTGGAGTCGTCGAATTTGGCGAGACAGATTCCCTGTTGCATGGTTAACATGGTTACACATCAAATGCGTCCTAGCATGGTTCCCTCGAGTGGCGTGTGAACAAGGGGCGTCTACTTAACTTTATCTAGTCATGCTATCTCTCAATAAATTATTAACTCAAAAATTGGTGATGACGGTACAGTGAGGGCAACCAATAAATCCCATGTTATAGGGCCTTTATTAGTCTTTAAGAGTACTTTTTTCTCTGCAGGGTCAATGTGAAGTACACCTCTGCATCTGCGGATCATTATGCATGTGGACTCCCGTCTCTTCTGTTTGTCGGCAAAAAAATAACGCGACCAAATTATTTCCGGTGACTGCTCCATGATCATATAATACCCACGAGAACGCGGTTCATGGCCATAGCATACATGATACAGATAAAATGTGAACAGAATTGAAAAGAAAGAGTTGTAGCTCTCAGGTGTGGCCTGCACCTGGAGACTACACTCACAAACTTGAGAGATCACTCTCGTCCACTCTATTCCTCAATCAATCAAAGATTACATCAATAAATACAATACTAGGAAATAGGAAGTTGCACCCAAACCCCATAACTATAGGAACTAATCCTAAACTAGGGAGAAAGTTACAACAACGTAACTATTTTCTCCATTAATATCAAAAGAATATTAATTATTCTCAAATCCCGCCCTTAATGGAGAAAGGGTTCTCCTGAACTCCTAGCATCTTTCTAAACAATTCAAATTTCACTCATGCAAGAGGCTTTGTAAAAATATCAGCCACATTGTCACAAGTTTTACAATATTCGACAGCAATTTCTTTTGACTGTATTTTTTCTCTAACAAAGTGAAACTGGGTGTCTATGTGTTTGGTGTTTTTATGAAACACTGGATTGTATGCTAATTTGATAGCTCTCTGGTTGTCGCTTTTGATAGAAGTGGGTTGCTTCTGTTCTTTTCCTGCATCGTTAAGAAGTCTCCTCAACCAGATTGCTTCACATGTTGCTGCACACAATGCTTGATATTCAGCTTCACATGACGACAAAGCTACAATACTTTGTTTCTTGCTGCTCCATGCAATTACCCCAGAACCTATGTTAAATGCATAACCTGTGATGGACCTCCGATCATCCAGGTTACCTGCCCAGTCTGAGTCTGAAAAACCTGCTAGAGTAACATCAGATACATCAGTGTATAAAATACCAAAATGAACAGTACCACAAAGATACCTCAACACGCTTTTTGCTGCTGTCCAGTGACTTTCACGCGGTTTTGACATGAATTGGCTTAATACACTAACTGAGTATGCCAAGTCGGGTCTGGTTGTTGTAAGATATATAAGGCTGCCAACCAGCTGTCTATACATTGTGGCATCTACCTCCTTAGTGCCATCGTCACTGCTCAATTTCAGATTTTGCTGCAAAGGTGTTGCTTCTGATCTACACCGATCCATCCCAAACTTTTCCAGCAGATTTCTAGCATACTTCCCTTGGGTAAGAAAAGTTTGCCTAGTATCTCTGAATACTTCTAATCCCAGACAATAGTTAAGGCTTCCAAGATTTTTCATCTCAAAAACTTGTGCCATTAGCCTTTTGATTCCTCTAATTAAATCCTCTGCATTTCCTGTTAAAATCATATCATCCACATATAGAGAAATCAAAATAATCTGCCCCTGATCATTGTACTTGGTATACAAATTTGGGTCATTTAAGCTTCTATGGAAACCATACTCTACAAAGAAAGAGTCAACCTTTTCATACCAAGACCTGGGTGCTTGCTTTAAACCATATAAAGCCTTTTTCAATCTGCAAACAAGATGTTCCTGCCCCTGCTTCACATATCCTTCTGGCTGTACTAAGTAAATTTCTTCTTTTAAATCACCATTTAAAAATGCAGATTTAACATCAAGCTAGTGTAATTCCCAATTACATTTAGTAGCTAAAGCAATAAGCATTCTAATTGTATTTAGCTTTGCTACAGGTGCAAAAGTATCATCAAAATCTATACCTTCCTGCTACGAATATCCTTTTGCAACCAGCCTAGCTTTTAACTTATCTATACTTCCGTCTGCATTCATTTTTGGTTTAAACAGCCACTTGCTTCCTATAGGTGTTTTATTTTTAGGTAGCTCTACTAATTCCCAAGTATTATTTCTAAGAATTGATTCCATCTCCTCATTCATTGCAGCTCTCCATTCCTCAAATTGACTAGCTTCTTTGTAATTAGAGGGTTCTACAATGTTCAAAACTTTTGACATCAAAGCATAGTTTCTCAACTTCAATGGTAATTGAGTCTTCCTACCTGACCTTCTTGGTAGGGGACTTACCTCAAATTTGTTTTCCTCTGCAATAACTGGGCCTGCTTTTTCACCTTCTTGCTGTTCTTCTTCATTCTCTTCTTTCTGCTCCTGTTCCTGCTCCCTTTCATCCTCGTTGCTTTCCTCCAACAGCAATGGAATGTGCCAATCATCTCCAACATCAGCTTTCATTTCCTATACCTGTTCATGAAAGACTACATCTCTACTTGCAAATGTCTTATGAGACTCAGGGTTGAACAGTTTGTATGCTTTAAACTCTGTGCCATAACCAACAAAGATGCATTTGACTGCCTTAGGGTCTAGTTTCTTTCTATCAGCTTTGGGTACATGTGCAAATGCCTTTGACCTAAAGACTCTTAAGTGATTTACTGCTGGTTTAAATCCATACAAGACTTCAATAGGAGTTTTGAAGCCAAGAAACCTAGTAGGACTTCTATTTTTCAAATGTACAGAAGTATTTATCGCTTCTGCCCAAAAAATATTAGATAGACCCTTACCTTGCAGCATGCTCCTTGCGCACTCTACCAGGGTTCTATTTTTACGCTCTGCAACACCGTTTTGCTGTGGTGTGTGCGGCACTGTATATTGCTGAACAATCCCGTGAGATTTGCAGTATTTCATGAATTCCTTTGATTTGTATTCTCCTCCTTGATCAGATCGGAGAATTTTAATACTTTTTCCAAACTGTCTTTCCACCAGGGTTTTGAAATCTATAAAACATTGGAAAGTCTGACTTTTCTTGTTTAAGAAATAAATCCATGAATACCTAGTGCAGTCATCAGTAAACAACAAAAAATAGTATGCTCCCCCTAGCGACCTTGTCTACATGGGACCACATACATCAGTGTGCACTAGCTCTAAGATTTCTGTTTGCCTCCTCCTATCATGCACAAGGAACTGTTCTCTGTGCATCTTTCTTAAGGCACAACCATCACAGTTTAACTGAATGTTACGAAAGATGGGGAGACCTTCGACCATACCTTTCTTCTGTAACAACATGAGATCCTGCAGATTCAGATGACCAAACCTCTGATGCCAGAGTTGTTCAGCTGTCGACTCTCCTGCAACCATGGCTTGCTTTGATATACTTTTTGCATCCAATCTGTATAGGCTTCCAACTCGCATGCCTGTTGCAACAATTTCATTCCTGCAATCCTTTATCACACAGTGAGTCTTGAAGAATTCGACATTCATATCTTGGTCAGCCATCATGGATACAGATATCAGGTTTTTCTTTATTCCAAGTACATATAAAACATTTGAAAGGTGACTAATTTTTCCATTTGGTAACTTAACTGAAATCACCCCATGACCTTTAATCTGATATCCATTATCATCCCCTAGATATATTTTTGATCCATTTATAATTTCTTCAAGACTGTCGAAAAATTCTTTATTACCTGTCATGTGAGAGGATGCTCCGGAATCGACATACCAAATGTCATCTTCATTCGATGCTGAAAGGGCACAGTCGACTGTGAATAGTCGAAATTCATGACTGAAGTCTTCTTCTTCAACAAAATATCCTCTGTATTTTGGATTTACCTGTCTCCTCCTTGCCTCATCAGCCTGCTTCTTATAATAACAATCTCTCTGTATATGACCCTTCTTTCCACAATAAAATCATTTCTTTTCAGAATGATTTGCAAGCATACCTTTATGACAGTGATTTTTATGTGTTGTTCCTCCTTTCTGGACTGATTGCTGCTGTGACTGCTTCCCTTTGGATAGTCGTCATTTTGCCACCAGCGCGAGATCGTCACTTTGGGGGTTCAGATTCAGGTTCTGCCATCGCTCTTCCTCTTGCTGCAAGATCGCAGTGAGATCATCAAAAGTGGGTGTTTTCTCCCTTGCCGAGACTCCAGTGATGAAGGTTTGGAAATCATCACGCATCCCATTCATTGTAATTGCAACAAGATCTTCATCAGCCACCGCCACTCAATGGCCACCAATCCGTCTTTAACATCCTTAATTCGCGCGACAAATGCAGTAGCAGACTCCCTTTCGTCCATCCTCATTGAAAATAGCTTGCTTTTCAGAGCCAAAACTCTGTTTGTATTTTGGGTTTCATACAGATTCTTGATTTTCGTCCAAATCTCTGCGGACGTTTTACAGTCTCTGATGTGTGCAATGACATTGTCTTTCACAGACATCTTTAACAGGACCTTGGCCTTGTTTTCTCATTTTTCCCAGTCTTCCTTCTGCGTGCTCGCAGTCGGCTTCTGCTCATCGCCTATCACTATAGTCCAAGCGTTCGCACCTTCGAGCAGGGTCTGGATCTTAAACTTCCAATTCGTGAAGTTAGACCCGTTGAGTTTACCAGACTCATTAAGGTAAGATTCCATCATATTACTCATTGTGAATCTACTTAACAACAACAACAAACAATACCTGTCAGATCGATCTGTCACCTCTGCCATCGATCTGCAGTGTCTGGCATTCCCGCTCCAATGAGCAAATTCGGCGTTTCCAACACAGCCGAAACAATGATCTGATCACAATTGATCCGATCCACCTCTCCCGGATTGTTCTGCCACTTCGCCGATCCTGCTCTCCCTGCAGATCGCCAAACGAAGTCGAGATTTCCCGCAGATCTCCTCTGGCGCTTTCCCGATCTGTCTCTCCCAGACGGATCTACAACTCCGCCGATCTGCACCATTTGCAGACCGCCAAACGAAGTTCATGCTATTCACAGATCCCCTTGGCGCTACCCCGAGCGAAAAATCCACGCTAACTCAAAATCGCTTAGAGTATTTTAATTGGCGCGACTTTCCTGGTAAAATCCCGCGCCAATCGGGCTTTTTGGCGCTCTGGCGCAATTTATTCCTCAATAACCGCACTAATTCCTCTATTGGCGCGACTATCAGCGCAAAATCCGCGCCAATCCGTGAAAAATCCGCGCCAAAACTTTCGAGTCCGAGCCAGGTGTTCTGCAGTCCACCTGCTCAATTTTCGAGCACAGAGCTCTCGTGTACACACAGCCACAAAGGCGCTTCAAGCCACACAGGCTATTCCAGCCACACAGGCAAGCTAGCTACTACAGGCACTTCAGCCTCACAGGTGACAAAAGATTAGGCTCACTCAATCTGAGCTCTGATACCAAGATAAAATGTGAACAGAATTGAAAAGAAAGAGTTGTAGCTCTCAGGTGTGGCCTGCACCTGGAGACTACACTCACAAACTTGAGAGATCACTCTCGTCCACTCTATTCCTCAATCAAGCAAAGATTACATCAATAAATACAATACTAGGAAATAGGAAGTTGCACCCAAACCCCATAACTATAGGAACTGATCCTAAACTAGGAAGAAAGTTACAACAACGTAACTATTTTCTATATTAACATCAAAAGAATATTAATTATTCTCAATTGATACTGCCCATAAATACCAGGGTATACAATACAATATACCCATTAATAACAGGCTAATTTGAAATTTGATTTTGAATTTATTTACACGCTCATTCGATGTTCGAATTTGAATTTATCTACCCGCTCAACCAATGTTCTTAGCAGCTACTTCAAGGAGAACATGTTGTTTATAATCTACACAGAAAGTTTCTTCGACATCTGCGTGTCTTTTTAAAGCACTCGGCACTCTGGTTTCTCATTTTTACGATAATAGTGGTTATGAATTCTAACGCTGTTCATGAGAAGGTGTTGAAGCTTCTGTGTGGACTCCAACAAATTCTAAGGCAGATAGCCAGACCGTCTATTGGTTTCCCAGGCGGATAGCCAGACCGTCTCGCCAGTGGAGTCGATCTCAGGTCTGAGTCTTTTGATGTTGAAAGGCTGTTGACTATCGTGATGGCGAATCCGGTTCGTTTGGCAAGCAGCGTTGCGAGCTCCAAGAAGGGGATTATGTGGCCTTGAGCCATGAACGGGAACATCACCAAATGGTGCTTCAACTCTCTGTTCGTGCTTCTGGTCAAATTCTCAGCAGGGGAGTCCATTGCAGGTAAATAGAATCCGTCGGCTGTGCAGGCAGGTGGGAGAGCTTGCAGCTCCTGCTCAATTATTAAAATCCACAAACGCGACGGAGTGCCAGGAAAGAAATCATAGTTGAGCGAAACGGTAAGGTCATCACCAAAGTTTGTGGTTGGGCAAATAACAGGTACCACACAGAGAGTAACAGCTTTCTTATCAACGCGGGCGACAAAAGGCGTTTATTCAGTCGGTGACCCCTCAGAGTTTCGTCGTCTCCTAGTATTGGATCTTGAGACTGTAATCTGACGTTACACATTATTTTCTTTCTATTACACTTCAAACTTCTGGCTCTCACTTGAACTTATCCAGCAATAACCGGCATTTCAAGTTTGGTAAATTTTTAAGTCTTTTGGTGGACTAAAGCTTTTCTTCTCTGCTAATTTATGGGGATTATTATAATAATGCATTCATTCATGGTCCAGATTAACTTTCTTTATTATTCTTAACACTTATTTTATTTAATATAAAATAATAAATATGGAAGGTCATTTCTAGTAGAAAACTCTAACTTTCTTTATCATTCTTAACCATTTTTAATTATATAAAATATAAAAGTGTGGAAGCTCAATTGTAATAGAAGACGTTCTCTATGTTTATTGTTTCGAAGTCTTAATATATATATATATATATATATATATATATATATATATATATATATATATATATATATATATATATATATGTATTTATATTACTGTTATTTGTATTTGTATTTTTAAGTTATTATTTTAATTTATAATAAAAAATTGCAATAACTTTAGGTGTCTTCTAATGGTTTTAATTCACATCACTAACTTTTTTTATATCTAAATTATACGATTAAACTTTGTTTAAATTAATTTTTTATAAAGTTTCATTAAAAATTTACCATGTCATTTGTTAATTGACACTTATGAGGATTAACGAGAATGAGAAGACTACAAAACGTTACACATACACTTGTCATGGTAGTGGAAATGTGTATTTTGGAATAAGTTGTCGTGGTAGTGAAAATGTGTATTTTGGAATAAGATGATTATCAGTTTCAAAACATTGATAACCCGTGTCCAATTCCAAATAACAGAGGTCAGTTTCATTAGCTTGTCCATCAATTTCACCCCTTCATCATGTTTTATCTACTAGAGCTTAGCTCAAACCCCAATCAATCAAAATAAAAATTCTCTTTTCTATTAAATAGCAAGGTATTTTTTCCATGTGAGAAATTTGAAAATATGAACACTCACTTTTGTAGAGTAAAAAAGATTATATGAAACCCTGAATTAAAATATCATCAACCTATGATGATGAAAACCTTTAATTTTTTCCCTAGATATTGCAAATGTCAATTTGCATAAAGTAAAGATACATATACGATGCGATGTAAAATGTTCTAATAAAAGTAAAATAACTTTAGAATTTTTCTGCAATAAAGATGTACATATTGTGAAAAGTAATTTGAATCAATGAAAAATATAAAAACATGAATATAATCAATGAATATGAATATAAACAACTAACATGAATATAATCAATAAATAGATATTGACGAATAAAAAATATATATATCATTAATAAAATTTATTTTATTCATGAGTATTATGATACAAGCAGATTAATCCTTTTAATTTGTAAATTAAATACAAAATAGATATTTAAATATAAATTATAGCCCAAAACATAATATTAAGAAAACTGTAAAAAAGATCTAACACACTTTAAAAAAAATTAATATCTAATAAAAAAAATTAGATTAGCTTTTACAATTCTATGTTATATATATATATATATATATATATATATATATATATATATAATAACAAGTTCATTATTTAAATAGTTTTGAGCTTTCTTAGTCATTTTAAGACTAATACTAAGATGTTTTTTTTTCCACTATTGTTAGTTTTTAAAGCATCTAGAGCTCGTCTAAAAAATTGTGCAGGTTATTAAGTAGAAATCAATTCCTCAGCTTCATTTTAATTTTATGTTATTAAATATTAAAATTATATATATATATATATATATATATATATATGTGTGTGTGTGTGTGGGGGATATTAAGGAGAAATCAATTTTAATTTTATGTTATTAAATATTAAAATTATATATATATATATATGGGTTTTATAATTTTCAATGATTTAGATCCTATATTATTTAGGTTTTTCCCTTATGTGTTTTTTATAAATTTAAGTTTTTATATTTTTATAATATTAGTTTTTTATAATTTCATTTTATTTATGTTAATCTTAGGTTTTAACAAATATTAAAAAAAAACGCTTTAGGTTTTAATACATATTGTATAAAACAAAATATTATTAAAAATATGTTTATAATATAATTTATAAATAGTTTATTTTATATTTTTTATATTAATTTATAAATAATTTACAATTAGTATTTCATAATTTTATAATATTCATTATCATAAATAATAATATTTAAAATATTATTAGTAATAATATTATTAATAAAAAATATTAATAATATCTTTAATACAATATTAATTATGTTTAAAAATAATCATGGTTTCTTGCAGAAGAATCAAATCTGGTTGGAGTCTATGAATGAGGCCTTTCAATGAGCGAGATTTATGCTCAACCCCCAGTCCCTTAATATTGAAGGATAGAATAATCATCAAGGGGAACGAGAAACGGGCTCGTCCGCTCTAAGGACCCGAGAGTGTGAAGATGATGGGACGGAACCGTTCAGAGGTGTGTTCGAGTATAGACAAGACGACAACTTCTTAAATTTAACAGATTTCTTCTTCTGGGATTGTGATGGAGCAACCATAGGGGTTGAAGAAGATGAATTAGCCAAAGGAAATCAAGACAATGGTTCTAGAATGACATAATCAGAGAATGACAGTGCCTCCAACTCTCAGTCCGGGGAAATAGGGTCTCCCGAGAAGAAGATATGAACTGGAGATTCAGAGCAGGAGGAATGGATGACCCAGGAAGAGGAGAAACCAAAGGGGATGTATGTTGAACCAGATTAGGATCTGAACTGGATAAGGGGACAGTGTCACCATTAGAACCATCAGAGTTAACAGTCGAATTCAAAAGTGGAGATGTAGGAGAGGGTACAGATACAAAATTGTAACCAGGAGAGGATAGAATAGGAGAAGAGGATGTGTAAAAAATCACCGTAAGGTTATCAACAGGTGTCTCGGCCCCACCTCCTCCCTCTGGGACCATGACTCGAGGAAGAGACCCTTCAGCAACCCCAAAAACATAGATTTCTAGTTCTTGCATCAGCTTTGGAGTTTGTTATCTTGATTCAGTACTTGGTTCATTTCATTGTCATCTTTTTCCATTACTCTAGTTCTACAATAAGATCTCACTCATGTTCTCATTTCCTTCAGCACTTTCTTCATGCATCATGTGGGCAGTTGATTCATGCTTTTCTAGTTTATGAAAATGTATCTTGTTGTATAGTTCTTGGAAGACACACATGTTTTAAGCACTGCAGGTACTTCAGGAGGAGGTCTAGACTTCATCACCAACATCCATCTCCCACCTCATCCACCTCAACCATCTCTTGTTCCACCATCACCCTCACTAGTTTTTTGTCCTTTTTTATTGAAATTTCCCTAAACACATTGAGTGAATCTAGCCATCTCTTCTCTTGGATATTGACTCATGAGTGTTCCTAGACCTTCTAACACCCTATCTCGTTCATCACACACCCTTTCCAAGCTTCCCAACACCTCCAACACCTCACAATTAGCTCTCGGTTGTATCCTGTAGGTTTCCTGTAATTCCTATAGGATCATCCTGTAGGTTTCTAGTACATCTTGTAGGTTTTCCTGAACCAACATGTTTTGAGGCCGAATTGATGGGGAACCTCTAGGAAGTCACAAAAGCCTCCTAGGACCCTTCCACACCATCCAACCACAACCTAAACCTTCTAGCCATCCTCAACCACCTCCCATCCACCTGTCACATCCACAAGAACAATTAAATTGCATGCTTGATTTTACCAAAGAAAACCAAAAAAAGTGAAAACATATTTAGTTTGGTTTTCTTACTTACACATTAGTATGGTTTGATGCTCTTTACTTCTGTAACTTAGATAGCAGCATTAGGTTAGTGTTGATTTAGCAATTCTGCTTAACATAGATGTTTAAATGGTTAATTAGGATATGGTGTGATTTAGAATTACATGTTGTTTTCCTCATTACTGCAATAGAGTAGCTCCCTTAGAATAAATTTGCTCTTATTCCATCAAAGAATCAAGCTTCTTCTCACTCTATAGAAGTCTGGCATGGAACCCTTGGGGTATCTCGCCAGATGAACAGTGACAACAGGCAGGACCTTCACTTTTACTTGTGCATATGGCACTGTCACCTCCAAGTTTGTACGAACCCTGGTTTGATAAGTAAAGCTGGTAGCCCAGGAGTTGTAGCATCCTTCCTGCAATACTGACGCTCATCAAGCAGCAACATTCTTCCACTCCTTACTCCCAAACTTCTTAGGCTTCAATTCTGGATGCAATGACCAGCAGTGTGCCTCATCGTGTCCTTCCTTCTTACAATGAGTGCATGAAGGTTTATCTTTATTCACAGTGTTTGTTTTCTTCTCCTTCCATTTAAGTTTCTTCTTGCCTTTATTCTTGCTTTCAATAGGTTTGGATGATTTCCCAACATCTTGGGTTACATTTTTATCTCTAGCTTTTAGATGAGTTGCTTGAACCGATACATCATTTAAGCTAGTTGGATTAAACATAAGTATGGTATGCCTCAAATAACTATAAAGACCACCTATGTATTTCAACAATGTCTCTGGTGATTCCAATGATATGCCTAATGTTAAAGCTTTCTTACGGAATTCCTGAGTATAACTTTGAACACTTTGACCTTTTAATTGACGTAGTGTTTGCCAACTCATCATTGCTTGTTGCATATAAACCAAAGGATAAAATTGATTTTTAATAGCAGAAACAAATTCATTCCAAGTTGAAATGATTTTACCATGCTTTTGGAGATCTTCTTGTGTCTTGCCTTCCCACCATACAAGTGCGGTTCCTCCAAGTCGAAGACTAGCAAGTTGGATCTTCTTCTTTTCTGAAACAACTTTTTTCACCTTGCAATACACTTCAATTTGTCTTATCCAATTATCAAGCTTTTCAGCGTTAAGTTCTCCATCATAAATTGGCAAATCAAATTTTACATCTAATTTGATCAAAGAGGATTTCTTCTTTTTCTTCTTAGAAGGACTAGATTTATGAGAAGAAGAGGATGATGATGACGATGATGGTGAGGATGGAGGAGATGGTGGAGGAAGCATTCCTCCCTTTCCCTTATCTTCTTGATCTTTAGGTGATGAAGTGCCTTCATCTTTATTCTTCTTAAACTCGCGATACATCTCTTCCACCATTGCACGTATCGTCATGAAACTATCCAAGAATTGAGATTCTGATCCAAGTGGAGTTTCTTCTGCCATCCTTCTTTGTGAAAAGACCCTTCCAATCTCTGGATTTGCCTCAACAAGCTCACCTTCACCTCGTCCAAACCTCAACCTAGTAAGCATTCGAATCTTCACACAAATTTGTCAAACCTTAAAAACCTTGTTGCTCTTACACCACTTGATCCGTTAATTAAAAAGGTATTATAGACTATTGGGTTGTGTTATTCTTTCCACGACTAGCCCACGTAGTGAACCGGGGGGTTAGAGGGTGGGCAGAGCCCCCCTCTACAGGGTCTGGGGCAGCGCCCCATGATTTTTTTTTTTTGACCCTATATTAGGTTGGGCGGACCTACCTATGGTTTTGTGCATGATTTTTGGTCCATGGTTTTGGACGCGATGGTTTTTGGTCCATGGTATTGGATGCTTCGACATTTATAAATATGTATTGTAACATTGAAAGGAACATAATGAAGAATCAAGCTGGTAGTCCCGGTTTTGGGATCCAGGGGAAAAATCTCTGTGTATATGTCTTTTATGTGTTATGCTCTCGCATTGTTTATTTTCTATGTTTTAGAATTCGTATGCAGGTAATTTCTATATGGGGTTAAAACCTACATATACTATGTGTGAATTTGCTTATGTTACTTAGTGCAACGGATCGAAAATATTGCAAATAACATAAACACGTAAACAATTTTAAAACACATTCAAACACATCAACACAACCAAATTTAATAAAGGAGTTCACCAGACTTTCTGGCTACGTCTCCTGGTCCCTTAGCTTCCAGTGCTAACCTCTTTATTTTGTCTTCAAAATGTCGTTACGGGTATGAGCTCGAAAACAAAGTCTCAAATGAGAAAATGGACCTCGCCACTGCATTCAACTTGAAATTTCGAGTCAAACGAGTATAAAATCGACCATATTTGGCCACTGTGACCTCCAAACCCCCTGGGATGGTCCAAAACCACCTTTGTCCCTGCAAAACCACCCTCTGTTTGGAAAAAACCACCTTGGCCTATGCAAAACCACCTCAGACTGCGCACTAGTGGTATGGCGGGTTCAGCACCTGCACTGTTTATTAAAAAATTAGTTCGACTTTGTTTCAAGCCCGAATTGTTGACATGATGGTTAGCAGAGGTGTGTTAAAGTGTTGCATATATATAATTTTGGAAGGTCGAGGGTTCGAAACCCCTGCCCGACCATTCCGCCATTGGATACGTTATACATTGGATATGCGATATATTACTCCGTTGTTCCGTTGGTTATACATGGTTTATATGGTATTAATATACCATATGTGGTTGATATTTTTGGTGAATGTGGGATATATGCGATAACATTAAATCAAAGGTTCGATGGTCGTGGGGTTGACCCCGACTGTCCGACCTTTTTCCAACACCCTTATCCGATACACAATAAATGTAAACTCATCGCTTCCGTTACCAAGGCCTGTGATAGCCCAACCGGTGAGCTAATTCCAGTGAAGTCATTGCCACTCTAGGAGGTCAGGGGTTCGATCCTCCCTGATCCCCAAAATTTTGGAAATGAGGCCAAATTGGGCAAAATTTGGGCTGCCACGCATCAGCACTAGATTGGCCCATATGAACCAATCACAATTTGCCACGTCACCTCCTCTGCTGACATCATCCAGGACCCGTGGCTCATTCCCGGGTTGACACGTGTCCCTGTTGGCTCATTCCCACGTTGACACGTGTCCCTACTGACGTAGGCATTGACTTGGTTGACCGTTGACCATTGACCTGGTTGACCTTTGAATTTTGACTTTTTGCCCTAATTCTCCATAAACTTTGACTAGCTCTAACTTCTCCATTTGGACTCGGATTTACGCACTGTTGGAATCGTATTGATGAGAACTTCCACTTGATCCCACTTTCATCTGCATTTGAAGACTTTGATATGGAGGAAAAACTAGATCCATTTTGGATCAATATTGGTGGCCACCCATCTATTCCACTTGGACCCCCACCATTATTTCTTTCAGTTTTTCAGTGTCCTTATTTGTAGCACAATTTACTATTTTTGGCAGTTTTTCGGGTCTTGAACTTACGGAGCCGCTTTGAGGCCCTAAACGATGTTTTTTTGGAAAACTGGGACCAACATCGATCATAGGTTGATGTTGGTCATTCAAAAGTTGTATTCCTAGGATAGATCTTTCTAACGAGGTATTATGTGCGTCAAACGGAGATCGTATGCCAAAGGTATGACCCCGGGAAGTTGATGTACCAATTTACCCAGTCGGGGCCCATAGTTTGGTGCTTCATTTGCTATGGTTAGGTTTTTGGTTGTTTAAGGTTTTCCATTGTTTCTCAATAATAAATAGGCCTTTGAGCCTCATTTTAACACAGTTCAGAGGCATGTAGTCGCCACATCTCTTCTCAAAGATAAGCTACCATTGCTCGAGCATGTCTTATTTCCATTTGGTTTGTAAGCATATTTCAGTATTTGATATTAATGAAATGAAGTGTTATTTCTACTGCATCTTTGTATTTATGGTTATATTTGTAATTTTTGCATTCCTGTTTAAATTTGGATCAATGGTATCATAACGGTCTACACTTTCTCTGTTTTTTTCTTTCCATGTCCCCAACGAGGTCGAGATATAAGGAGTTAGGGCTCGATCTAGTTGAACCTTTGCAAGATCAACCTCGCAAACCCCAATGGCCGCCCATGGGGGAATAAAAGAAAGACGAGGGGGCAGAAGATCCTATCAAAATATTGCTTGAGGAGGCCCTCGAGAAACAAAGGAACGTGATGATGGATAACTTTGCCCAGATCCTTCAACGGTTGCCCACCGGTGGCGTATCCACATCCAGCAGCCACTCTGGAGGCTCCACTCCTTTTAAGGTACAAGTAAACTTTGGAATTCCCATATTTGAGGGTCAAATAGATGCAGACATCATAGATAAATGGTTAAATCTACTAGAAGGATATTTTTCTGTTCATGATTTTTCCAGCCGAAAAAAGATTACTTTTTTTCTTCTCAAAGTCGCCCCCCACGTCAAGGACTGGTGGGAAACCTATAGTGAGAAGTGGATGAAAGTAAGACCTCACTTTTTTCAGCCGCACCCACTTGGAATTCGTTTTGGGATGCCATCAAGGAGGAGTACTACCCTGTCGGGAGCTATGAGGATATATACAAAAAGTGGATAACGCTGCGGCAGGGAAGGGACCAAGATGTGCCAGATTTTACCAATGTTTTTCATACCCTTCGCATGAAGTTTGGTATCAAGGATTCTGAGAAACATTTGGTACTCAAGTACCACGACTTCCTACATAGGTACATCCAGAATGATATGGAGTTCCTAGACATCTCCTCGCTCGGCACAACGTACCGATATGCCATCAATATCGAGCAGAAGTTTAAATAGAAGAAGCGAGACTTTGGATCTGCGAATCCGAAGCAAGAGAAAGGTGCCCCCAAACCGTAGAATAAAGGACAAAGCCAAGGTGGGGTGGCCTAGGAAAACCCTCCAAAGCCACAAGCAAAGAACAACACTGTGAAGCTGAAGAAGGACACAGGAAAATTGTGCGAGTTCCATAAGAGCTCCAATCACAACACAAGTGAGTGTCGGGCCAAGCAGTCACTGGTGGCCGAGCTGAAGGCTTCAGAATCGGTTGCATGTTCCGACTCTGAGTCAGAACGTGACAAGGGGAATGAGAAAGGGAAGCAGATTATCGATGCAGAGCCCAACACCGTCGTTGCCACCATGAAGATCCAAAAGGAGGAACCCAAAGATCCAGAGGAGGAGGAACGCCTCTTCCACTCCCAGATGTGGGTAAAGGATTCCTTGTTATAGTTCATTGTCGACAATGGGAGCCAAAAGAACCTCATTTCGGTAGAGGTCGTGAGGCAGCTGGGCTTACAGACCATAGTACTCCCACAACCATACACCATCGGGTGGCTTCACTAAGGACGGGATCTTCGCGTGATCTAGCAGTGTCGCCTTCCATACAACATCAAACCCTTCACGGATGAGGTATTATGTGACATTGCTCCCCTTGATGTTTGTGATGTATTATTAGACCAACCATACTTGTGGAAGTGACATGCTATGTATGAGTCAAGGCCTTGCACTGTTATTGTTACTTTGGGAAATAAGTTTTACAGGATACCGGAGGTAGCACCACCTACCACCATCTCTTTGGTTACTGTAAAAAAATGCAGTAAGCTCATTTCCAAAACCGAGAAATTTGTTTTCCTAATGATACGTCCTTAGGGAAAGAAGAAGACAGTGGCCACGACCTCCAGAAAATTCCCCTTCGCACGACAACAACAGATGGACAAGGTCATGGAAGAGTACGAGGACATCTTCACCTCCCCTATAAGGATGCCTCTGCACTGTCACGTCAAGCACTCCATCGATCTGACCCCAGGTGCGTCGTTGCCCAATGGACCAATCTATCGATGATCCGTTATGGAGAATGATGAAATCACGAGGCAGATTCAGGAGCTACTGCAAAAAGGTCACATCCGACCGAGTTCATCACCCTGTGGGAGCCCGATCGTTTTGGTACAGAAGAAGGATGGGACTTGGAGACTATGTATTAGCTATCGAGCGCTGAACAAGATATTTGTACGAAATAGGTACCCGATCCCATGGATTGATGACCTTCTGGACCAACTCAAGGGGGAAAAATATTTCAACAAGATTGACTTGAAGTCTGGATATCACTAGGTACTAATCGAACCCTCCGATGTGTGGAAAACTGCCTTCAAAGCCAACGAGGGCCTTTTCGAATGGTTGGTTATGCCTTTTAGGTTGACGAATGCTCCTGCAACCTTCATGAGGCTGATGGATGACATCTTGCGGTCATTCACCAACTCATTTATAGTGGTATACTTGGATGACATCCTGATCTTCAGCCGGAGTTGGGAAGAGCACTTACACCACATTCGACAGGTTCTCCAAACACTGCGGCAACACAAGCTGTTTGCCAATTTGGAGAAATGTACTTTTGGCATGACCCAGGTTCAGTATCTGGGATACATTATTTATGAACGAGGGGTGCATGTGGATCTAGCCAAGATCCAAGTCATTCGTAATTGGCCAGCCCCAACCACTCTGACATAGCTCCGCAACTTTCTGTGTCTTGCCAATTTCTACCGCATGTTCATGTTGGGATTCTCTCATATCACTTGGCCCTTGAGTCAAGTCACCAAGGGAGGAGCGAAAGAAAAATTCTTTTGGTCTGAATCTCAACAAAAGGCATTCACAAACTTGAAACATCGCCTCTTCTCTGCACCAGTGCTCACTTTACCAGACTTGCAACAACCATTTTAAATCACGACAGATGCCTTTGACTATGCTATTGGGGTAGTCGTTACTCAACGAGGGCATCCAGTGGCATATCACAGTGAGACACTTTCAGACATAGTCCAGAAGTATCCCACTTATGAGAAAGAGGTGTATTCCATTGTGCAAGCCTGCCGACAATGGAAGCATTACATTTTGGGGAAGGAAAAGATCATCCACACAGACCAGCGACCCCTGCAGTTCATACAGACGCAAGGGAAGTTGCAGAATGATCGTCATTTGAAGTGGTCCCCATACCTGCAACAGTTCCATTTGAATATCAATTATAAGAAGGGCAACACCAATAATATTGCAGACTGGCTCAATCGACCACCGATCATGGCATTAACCAACGTGCTCGACTCTTGTGGGCACGAGACTTCTGATTGGCCACTTCTCTACAAAAGCGACACAAAATTCGGCCACACATACCAGATGCTCTTGAAGGGTCAACAAGTTCCATATTTTCACCTCCAAGATGCCCTGTTATGCCACCTGGGACACCTTTATGTTCCTTCAAGCGAGCGAGCCAAGCTGATTTGGGAAGCGCACTATAGTCAGGCCGTTGGGCATTTCGGGGTTGAGAAAACGGTAGCAGTATTGCAAAAGTATTTCTATTGGCCGAATCTTCGATAGGATGTCAGGAAGTACATCAGATCTTGCACTGCCTCCTCCATTTCCAAATCGGCCATCAAGAAGCAAGGCCTCTATACTTTGCTGCCTACTACAAGTCGACCTTGGGAATCCATCTCCATGGATTACATGTTGGTCCTTCCTTCTACTAAGCATGGCAATGACTGTGTTTTTGTGGTCGTCGACAGATTCTCGAAGATGACCACTATGGCGACCTGTAAGAAGAATATCACAGCAGAAGCCACTACTAAACTCTTCTTTGAACGAGTATGGGTACACTTTGGATCCCATAGTCTATCATCTCAGATCGGGACAATAGGTTCCTTAGTACATTTTGGTCCAGTCCCTGGTCGATGGTGGACACCAAGCTCACTAAGTCCACAACTTTCCATCCCCAAACTGGTGACCAGACAAAGGTCTTCAACATGATGATCGTACACATTATGTGCATGTACAACTCAAAGCATCCACGCACATGGGATGAGAGCCTCCCCTATGTCTAGCACAGCTATAACCGGGCTCTCCATAGTTCGACTGGCCACAACCCTTTTTAGGTGGGCTTCGAATTCCAGCCACTATGTCCCATTGATGCGGCCATACCATTTGCAGCTACTTAGGTAGATTCGGCTCATGTCCAGTCGGAAGCCGATAAGGCAAACAACTTCATTGAGCACATCCAACATATCTGCTAGCAGGTCCATGACATTCTGGAGAAATCAAATACCATGTACAAGCAGCGACATGATCAACATCGGGTTCCATACAAGTTTCAGGTGGGCGACAAAGTCTGGTTGCATTTGCAGAAGGATGGCCTTATTTATGTTTTTTTCAAAAGATATTATTTGTTTATCATAATAACTATTATAAAAATATAAATTATTTATAAACTATTTTAAAAGTTTATTAATAATATTATAAATCTAAGGCATTAATATTATAAATTTTTGGGATTAACATTATATGTCTAAAGGATTAACATTATAAACGTAAAGGATCAAATCTTTGGGTTTTCATATTAATCGCTTAGGTTTATAGTATTAATCTCTTAGTTTTATAATATTAATCAAATAAAAAATGCATTTTTCTAATATTTAATATTTATAATATTAGATATATATATCTATATATATATATATATATATATATATATATAACTACTAATATAATTAATATTAGTATTACAATATAAATATTATTAATGATTTTAATGTTATTATGTTAATAACATTAAATATTAGTAATTTAAAAAAAATAGTATTGTATTAAATATGTTTAAAACATGTATTAACTAAAAATTAAAACATGATTAAAGCGATTAAACATGAGTATAAATTAAAATTGTATTAAATATGATTAAAACATATATTAAACATGATTAGAACATGTTTAAAATTAATATTCTATTAAACATATTTAAAACATGATTATTTTTAAATATAATTAATATTGTATTAAAAATATTATTAATATTTTTTATTAATAATATTATTACTAATAATATTTTAAATATTATTATTTATGATAATGAATATTATAAAATTATGAAATACTAATTGTAAATTATTTATAAATTAATATAAAAAATATAAAATAAACTATTTATAAATTATATTATAAACATATTTTTAATAATATTTTGTTTTATATAATATGTATTAAAACCTAAAGCTTTTTTTTTTAATATTTGTTAAAACCCAAGATTAACATAAATAAAATGAAATTATAAAAAACTAATATTATAAAAATATAAAAACTTAAATTTATAAAAAACACATAAGGGAAAAACCTAAATAATATAGCATCTAAATCATTGAAAATTATAAAACCCAAATATATATATATATATAATTTTAATATTTAATAACATAAAATTAAAATGAAGCTGAGGAATTGATTTCTACTTAATAACCTGCACAATTTTTTTAGACGGGCTCTAGATGCTTTAAAAACTAACAATAGTGAAAAAAAAACATCTTAGTATTAGTCTTAAAATGACTAAGAAAGCTCAAAACTATTTAAATAATGAACTTGTTATTTTTTCCGGGGGAAATAGAGTTCGTAATTTCTATTAAGAGGTATAATAGATATTACATGCTGTAGATGCCAAGGCATATGCCATAGAGTGGTATACCACTAATCTGAAAGTTCAAAATGTCCTGATGGTGTCTCTATGGATACGATGGGACTGTATCCATTACAATATAAGAACATTACATAGCAGTTCAAAATTATGCAAAGTAAAGAGTAGAAACTCTGTCCAAGTACTCAAAACAAGATAGCGACTGTACAAAGCCATGCCGAATATACAATAAGAGACAGAAAGTATCAAAATATCATATGGGGAGGATGTCCCCCTGAATTAGGCCGTCGATGTAGGGGCGGTGGTAATATCTGTGTACCCCATCCGGATTGTGTTCTTCAATCATCCAATCGCCTAGAGGCCGATCCGCCGCTTCTTTCGAGAGCCGGTCAGCAGTTGAATTTCTTTCCCTGTAGATGTGAGAAACAGTGATCCGGTCAAAAAAAGTTTTGAAAAAAACAATTTCTTCCAAGATATGTTTCAAAGAGTATGTATGACAGACTGTTTTATTGTTTGCCCAATCAATCACAATCTTTGAATCCCCAAAAATTTGAATTTGTCGGCAATTTTTAGATAGAGCAAAGTAAAGAAGGTGTCTCAAAGTGGTGATCTCTGCATGATTATTGGTACCCAGACCAAGACCCAGTCGCAGATGGAAGAAATGTGTATCAGATAAGTGGAAAAGAATTCCCCCACCACAACCCTGTGCCGAAGCGGCACCATCGAAGTAGGCCCATGGCAGAGCCTTGTCTATATATTCAGGAGTGATGTGCCTGTGTGCAATGGATTTGTCTTCGAAAGGAATTTCTGTGTAGGCACCACAGATGGATGGCGGGAGAAATTGCCAGTTGCGACTGCCAGCCGAAAATATGATGTCGTTGCTTTTGAACCAGATGTATGCGGATACAACCAATGGAAGATTTCTTGCTTTTTCTCCAGGCACAGCCGACCACCAATGTGCCCATGCTGCGGGGATATCATCAGCTTGCCAGTCTGTAGTGATGTTAAGAGAGTATTTGACCTGCTGCCAGATCCAGATGGTGACATCGCAGGTAAGGAAAAGATGAGAAGTAGTTTCCTCCGCTTTATTGCAGAGTACACACTAGGTGGGCCCTGCAAATGATCTTCTTTTAAGATTTTCCCCAGATGGAATTTTATTCGCCAAGATATTCCACATAAGGAGTCTGGTTCTTGGCTGAGCTTGAAGCTTCCAAATGTCCGACCACCAATTTTTAAGAATATCAGGCTGCTTGTCCTCTATAAGCTTTAAGTAACCCAACTTTGGTGTATATATGCCTGTTTTAGCTGTTGCCCATATGAGTTCATCATCGAGCTCGTGTAGCTTAATATGGGATTCAGTGAGAGCCTGTATGTAACACTGCCAATGGTCCTCCCAAACATCAGTCAGCTGCCATTGTTGATCCATTAACCAAGCCTGAGTGAAAATGGTTGATCGATGAGGGTCTCCAACCTGTGCTAGATATTTGATGCCCTTATTGTTGAGGTGTCGAATCATGTCTTCTGGCAAGAGATGGGCATTCCCTGACCCAGGCCAAGGGTCCAGCCCTATGCGAACTTGTAAGCCATTGCCTATTTTCCATAATAGGTTATCCTTTATGAGAGGCATAGCTCTAAGCGTAGCTCTCCATATCACTGAAATGCCCTGATGGTTCCAAGTGGGTCTGCGTAACCAGTCTATGATATTTGAGGGCCAAATGTATTTTTTATGAATAACTTCGGCCCACAAACTATCCATCTTGAGTAGAGACCATCCCTGTTTTGCTGTTAAGGCTTGAGCGAATTCCGAGATGGATTTTAAACCCCATCCACCCCATTTTTTAGGCAGGGAGACAAGGGACCATCTTGTCCAAGCAAAGATCCTACCCTTTTTGTTGCCATTCCACAGGAATCTGTTGCAGATTTGTTGAATTCTTTGTAAGATGCCCTTCGGAATCCATGTGAGGGACATCCAATATACTGGTGTGGCCTCCAGCACAGATTTGATCAGCTGTAATCTACCCGCTTTTGATAGGAGGCGGTGGTGCCAGCAGTTGATCCTATTCTCAATTTTATTAATAAGCCACAGCCAGTGTTCCGATTTGTATCCATCCGGCCTTAATCTGAATCCAAGGTACTTAATACCTTCCAGAAGATTAATTTCCATAAATGGAAAGAACTGAATCGCCAACAGAGTTTCTTTTTGCGTACACCTCGTCAATGATCTGGTTGATTTGTTCCTGTTGATTTCCATACCCGTAGCTTTACTGAAGAGAAGAAGGATATTATGAAAAGTAGTGCTATCTCTGACACTACCATTTAGAAAGATGAGAATGTCATCTACAAACAAGAGGTGGGTAATGGAAATATGATCAGAAATTTTGAGACCACTCAGCTCCCCATTCCTTTTTGCCTCCGCAATAAGTCTGCTTAGCCCTTCCATGACGATGAGAAAGAGTAGTGGGGATAGAGGGCAGCCTTGCCTGATACCCCTGTTGATATTAAAACGTTTCGAGGCTGCGCCATTGATGAGGATGGCGAAAGAGACAGAAGAAACACATCCCATAATCCAATTTATTAATTGATGTGGAAACCCCAGATGGATAAGGATCATTTTGAGATAAAGCCAGTTTACTTTGTTAAAGGCCTTAGCAAGGTCTATTTTTAAGGATACCCCTTTCAGGTTCTTTAGCTTGATAGAATGAAGAGTCTCCTGGGCAGTACCAATGGCTTCTTGGATGTGTCGATTACGGAGGAATGCAAATTGTTCAGCAGAAATATGGGAGGAAAGAATAGGCTTAATACGATTGGCGATGATTTTTGCGATGATTTTGTATAAACAAATACAAAGGGAGATAGGACGAAAATCATTAAAAGATGAGGGTTCATCGGATTTGGGGATCAGGGCAATATAGGACTGGTTCATAGGAGGATGAATGTGTCCCGAGATCCTGCTTTCCTCCACAACAGCAAGCAAATCCTCACCCAACATTTCGTAGAAAGCCAGATAGAATTCCACCGGCCAACCATCTGGACCCGGGCTCTTGTCTTTCTTAAACCATTTAAGTGTACTTTCAAGCTCCTGAGCAGTTACTGGGCTTGTGAGGTCTTCTATATCATCCTGTGCAACAAACCGGGGAAACTTTTCTGCAACTCTAATGATTTCCGGAAGGTTAACATCGGACGGAGCCGTGAAAAGACCTTTGAAGTGGGAGACCCCGAGGCTAGCCAACTGCTGGTGTGTAGTAGCCCATCCGTCTGGTTCCTTAGGTAGACGCCAAATAGTGTTCGAAGCCTTCCTGCCGTTGGCAAGGTTATGAAAGAATCGGGTATTACTGTCCCCCGCTTTGAGCCAAATGGCTCTACTTTTAAGTCTCCACTGTTCCTCCCTAACTTGTAAAATCTTTGCTTGTTGCCCAATCAGATGGTTGAGTAGAGCTTTGGAGTCGTCATTGATATATCCCGACCCTTTGTCATCAGTCAATGAAGCAATTTGTGCTTCAGTCTCCTTTAAAATCTGTTCATCTCTGTTCCTCTTGTTTTTCGCCCAGATCTCAGTTAATCCTTTAAGTTTTTTGAGCCTCTCACAGAAATCCAATGCTTTCCTCTGCTCCCGCATAGGGACCTGAGATGCCCAAAAATCCTTAACCATCTTTATGTAATCCGGATCCTGGAGATAACCAGCAAAAAATTTGAAAGGGGTCCGCGGCTTAGGGTTGTTATCACTTATTTGAAGAAAAATCGGCTGATGTTCAGATAGACCCCCTGTGCCAACCCACTGTCTGTACAATGGGCAGATCTGTATAAGTTCCTGATGCATCATAAACCTGTCCAGTCGCCTCCCCAAAGCAGCCTCCCCAGTGCGCTGATTGTGCCAAGTAGGGAGTTTCTTGTTCATCGGGATATCCACAAGATGATGTGAGTCTAAGAGCAGTTTCATTTGATCCATAATGGGATCCCACTGTGCATTATGTCCCCAGGATTCACCAGCTCCCAATGAAAAATTGAAGTCTCCCCCAATCACAGTACTCTGGGTGATGTGGTCACCAGAGAGAAAATCTTGCCAGAAGGGGAGACGGTTCTGATTAGGACCGTAAATATTGATGAATCTGATAGGTATACCCAGGTCTCCAACAATAATATCCATTCCGAGGAACCCTCTGCCCCCCCAGGCAGAGAGAGGCTTACATCTCCTTGGGTTAATACCAATGAGTAATCCACCTGATCGACCACAGGCATCCAGACCATGCAGAATCCATCCCGGAAGCAAATCATGAAGACACCGCACCGCCACATCAGCGGAGCATAAGGTTTCTTGCAAAAAGATAATATCACATCTAGAAACATGAAGGAGTCTTTTAAGAGCCAAACGTTTTTTGGGGTTGGCTAATCCCCTGCAGTTGAAGGAGAGCCAGATCATGGATCACCACAGGACATGGGCTCGATAGCTCTAAGTGCCCTTTCAATAGTAGCTTGTCTCCCCAAGGCAACATCAGCGACCGCATTTAACTTGGCCGAGGAGATATGGGAGGGTCTGCCACGCTTCTGCTTGCGTTGGCGCCCAGGAGAAGAGCCCAGCCCTAAGATTCGGGGTCTAGCTCGAGGTCTCAGATGATACGGATGAGAACCAGAAACATCCGGCGAAGAAGGGATGATAGGAATTCCCAGAGTCATATTGTGCGAGGGAGGGGTGGTAGATATGGTAGGCGGAGGAGGGGCGATGGTGCACATAATGGAAGGGGTAGGCACAAATTCAGAATGAGGAGTAGGAATAGAAGTATGAACAACAGATTGCAAATCAATAGAGTAAGATTGAGCGAGAGGGGAGAGGGAGACATTACCCATTCGAGCCGGAGCAGCCTCGGACGGATTTGAGGTCTTCAATGCTGTCTTCAAAGCTGCCTTCGATCGGGTTCGCGGCGGTCCAGGCACAGCCGAGTCCTTACTGCGTGTCATATTTGTAGCACTGACACCCTTCTTCATGGAGGGATTCTCCTGTAAATTCTGAGCGCCTTCCTCAGTAATGTTCTCACCAACATTTTGATTCGCCGTGGCCTGTTGACGGGGTCCTTTGGCCTCCTCAGAAACCACCCTTGTGTTCAGAGGGCAATCTTTGAAGAGGTGCCCAACTTTGTGGCACCTCCTGCAACGGTATGGGATGCCCTCGTAATCCAGAGGCTGCTTGCGCGAAACATGATTATGGTGCAGGGTGATCTTTTCCACCAGTCCAGGCCTGATATCCATATGAACGAGAATTCGCGCCATGGTCCTAGTCCCTGACTGCTCGTATGACCTATCTTGTTCCAGATAAGTGCCAAGAGTGTCTCCAATTTTTTTGAATGTGTACTGATTCCAGAATTGCCATGGAAGCCCAGGGAGGCGAACCCAAATGGGTCCTTCCCCCAGTTGTTCACAATCTGGGTCGAAGAGGGGATCCCACCTCTTTAGTAAGACCGGGGCGAGCTCGATATGCCAAAATTGGGTAAGGACCCACTGAGTGTATTCGGGACGCTGAAAATGCAGAGCAAACCAGCCTTTAGTAAGTACCATAACCTCAGGGAGTTCTTTGAAGAAAGACCCCCAAATTTCATCCACCCAAAGCTTAAGACGTTCTGCTGTGTAATTTCGGCCTCTGACCCGTCCAACCAGAACTTTCTTAGCAGCGTCCATAACGTCCGGGAGCGGAGCTTCAGGTCCCAAATTGATGATGTAGTCAGGATCAATGGACCGGAGACAGCGACCTTTGTTCACCTTCTCAGAGCGTTTTCCAAAGGGGATGCTCTTAAGCAGATTGCGACACGGGTCAGAGGTACTATGTTGAGCCGAAGCTGCTGAGCGAGCCGGGAAAGGCGGGGTAGTGAAACAGCCTGAATGTATCGGAGTACAGGGTGTCGTCGAGATGTTGCCGGGGAGGTAGGATGCAGAGGGTTGGATATTTGGTAGATGAGCTTGCGGCATGAAGGATACAGAAGGAGAATGGGAGCTCGAAGGGGGCGGAGGCAGGGGAGGCTGTGGTAAACCAGGGCGCGACTGAAACGGAAGCGGGGCGTCGGAAAATGGAGAGCTAAGAAAGCAAGTGCCTAGAAGCTGTGCCGTCGCCGGGGAGAGCGGAGGGCATTCCAAGGGCGAGGCGTCCGCGGGCGAAGGAACCGGCTCTTTGCTTTTCCCTGATGAAGCCAACTGTGGAAGCTGAGACTGAGCACCTGTCACATAACCCAGCGCAACGCTTCTTGGAATCATTTGGGGCCTCCTTGAATGAGCCCATATCTCCTGATGCGGCATGGGGTCCGCCTCGTAATCAACCAACTCCTCGTCACCCATGATGAACGGTCGGAAGGAGGCGAAGGGATTCGAACGGGGGTCCGTCTGCGGGGTGTAAAGTGGAAGGCAGTGCGGCAGAGCGTTCACCGGGGGGACCGCAGAAAGTGACAAAAAAACCCATGAACTTGTTATTATATATATATATATATATATATAACATAGAATTGTAAAAGCTAATCTAATTTTTTTTATTAGATATTAATTTTTTTTTAAAGTGTGTTAGATTTTTTTTAGAGTTTTTTTAATATTATGTTTTGGGCTATAATTCATATTTAAATATCTATTTTGTATTTAATTTACAAATTAAAAGGATTAATCTGCTTGTATCATAATACTCATGAATAAAATAAATTTTACTAATGATATATTTTTTTTTATTCGTCAATATCTATTTATTGATTATATTCATGTTAGTTGTTTATATTCATATTCATTGATTATATTCATGTTTTTATATTTTTCATTGATTCAAATTACTTTTCACAATATGTACATCTTTATTGCAGAAAAATTCTAAAGTTATTTTACTTTTATTAGAACATTTTACATCACATCGTATATGTATCTTTACTTTATGCAAATTGACATTTGCAATATTTAGGGAAAAAATTAAAGGTTTTCATCATCATAGGTTGATGATATTTTAATTCAGGGTTTCATATAATCTTTTTTACTCTACAAAAGTGAGTGTTCATATTTTCAAATTTCTCACATGGAAAAAATACCTTGATGTTTAATAGCAAAGAGAATTTGGATTTTGATTGATTGGGGTTTGAGCTAAGCTCTAGTAGATAAAACATAATGAAGGGGTGAAATTGATGGACACGCTAATGAAATTGACCTCTGTTATTTGGAATTGGACACGGGTTATCAATGTTTTGAAACTGATAATCATCTTATTCCAAAATACACATTTTCACTACCACGACAACTTATTCCAAAATACACATTTCCACTACCATGACAAGTGTATGTGTAACGTTTTGTAGTCTTCTCATTCTCGTTAATCCTCATAAGTGTCAATTAACAAATGACATGGTAAATTTTTAATCAAACTTTATAAAAAATTAATTTAAACAAAGTTTAATCATATAATTTAGATATAAAAAAAGTTAGTGATGTGAATTAAAACAATTAGAAGACACCTAAGGTTATTGCAATTTTTTATTATAAATTAAAATAATAACTTAAAAATACAAATAACAATAATATAAATACAAATATATATATAAAAGACTTCGAAACAATAAACATAGAGAACGTCTTCTATTACAATTGAGCTTCCACACTTTTATATTTTATATTTTATATAATTAAAAATGGTTAAGAATGATAAAGAAAGTTAGAGTTTTCTACTAGAAATAACCTTCCATATTTATTATTTTATATTAAATAAAATAAGTGTTAAGAATAATAAAAAAAGTTAATCTGGACCATGAATGAATGCATTATTATGATAATCCCCATAAATTAGCGGAGAAGAAAAGCTTTAGTCCACCAAAAGACTTAAAAATTTACCAAACTTGAAATGCCGGTTATTGCTGGATAAGTTCAAGTGAGAGCCAGAAGTTTGAAGTGTAATAGAAAGAAAATAATGTGTAACGTCAGATTACAGGCTCAAGATCCAATACTAGGAGACGACGAAACTCTGAGGGGCCACCGACTGAATAAACGCCTTCTGCCGCCCGCGTTGATGAGAGAGCTGTTACTCTCTGTGTGGTACCTGTTATTTGCCCAACCACAAACTCTGGTGACGACCTTACCGTTTCGCTCAACTATGATTTCTTTCCTGGCACTCCGTCGCGTTTGTGGATTTTAATAATTGAGCAGGAGCTGCAAGCTCTCCCACCTGCCTGCACAGCCGACGGATTCTATTTTCCTTCCTCTATCTCCTACCTGCAATGGACTTTGCCACGCCTTCCCCTGCTGAGAATTTGACCAGAAGCACGAACAGAGAGTTGAAGCACCATTTGGTGATGTTCCCGTTCATGGCTCAAGGCCACATAATCCCCTTCCTGGAGCTCGCAACGCTGCTTGCCAAACGAACCGGATTCGCCATCACGATAGTCAACACGCCTTTCAACATCAAAAGACTCAGACCCGAGATCGATTCCACTGGCGAGACGGTCTGGCTATCCGCCTGGGCAACCAATAGACGGTCTGGCTATCCGCCTTAGAATTCGTTGGATTCCACACAGAAGCTTCAACACCTTCTCATGAACAGCGTTAGAATTCATAACCGCTATTATCATAAAAATGAGAAACCAGAGTGCCGAGTGCTTTAAAAAGACACGCAGATGCCGAAGAAACTTTCTGTGTAGATTATAAACAACATGTTCTCCTTGCAGTAGCTTCTAAGAACATCGGTTGAGCGGGTAGATAAATTCAAATTCGAACATCGAATGAGCGGGTAAATAAATTCAAAATCAAATTTCAAATTAGCCTGTCATTAATGCGTATATTGTATTGTATACCCTGGTATTTATGGGCAGTATCATGTATGCTATGGCCATGAACCGCGTTCTCGTGGGTATTGTATGGTCATGGAGCAGTGACCGGAAATAATTTGGTCACATTATTTTTTTTCCGACAAACAAAAAAGACGGGAGTCCCATGCATAATGTTCTCGTGGGTATTGTATGGTCATGGAGCAGTCACCGGAAATAATTTGGTCACATTATTTTTTTTTGCCGACAAACAAAAAAAACGGGAGTCCAATGCATAATGATCCGCAGATGCAGAGGTGTACTTCACACTGACCCTACAGAGAAAAAAGTACCCTTATTGACTAATAAAGGCCCTATAACATGGGATTTATTGGTTGCCGTACAGTGAGGGGATCCATTATAAATATACTCAGAAAATGATGATGACGGTACAGTGAGGGGACCCGTCATAAATATAATAAATTATTAACTCAGAAAATGATGACGACGGTACAGTGAAGGGATCCATTATAAATATTTGTTATGGAGATGCGTGCACCTTTGTGGCATATCAGATTCTCTTATAAAAAATATCAAATCTGAAGCACCCATGGTTTGAATAACTTTAATGCTTACTTCAATTCTTTGAATATAAAATGTCGGACTGTTTATGAAAAAATTTGGTGTCGGACTGTTTATCAAAAAATTTGGTGGTATTTGATGGGCAAATCACTCTGGTAATTTGTTCATCAAATTCTATCTCTGTTTCACATTTAAGGTATAAATTTCATGGATAGTTGTGTTCTTATAAATGAAATTCGACAAACAAATGATCTTTTGTTAGGTTATTAGGTAAAATAAAATTTAAATTATTTATTAAAATAATATAATTAAACATTAGAAAGTATAAATTTCATGGATAGTTATGTTATCAGAGATGAAATTTGACAAACAAATTATCTATAATTAAGTAAAAAAAAATATTAAATCATTTATTAAAATAATTAAATTAGGCATTAGAATTTCAGAAACAAGGGTTTGTCAGATTTGAGACTGCTATGGTGGTGTCCATAAAAAAATATTTTTTGGAAACAGGTTTTATTGCTTATGATGTTTTCTATTTATTTTTTTCCATTTAAATATTATGTATTATATATGATTTTGTTGTATTATATATATTTTGTTGGTGATGTTTTCTATTTATTTTTTCTTTATTAATTAAATATTATGGATTATATGTGTATTTATTTATTTATTTAACTATTATGTATTATATATATATTTATGTTTTTAATGTTTTTTTAATTAAATATTATTTATTATGTATATTTTTATGATGTTAAATTTTTAGATATTTTTTTCTCAAGCAATTTTATTAAGTAAGTTTGTGAAAATATAAAGTGTAGTAAGTTTGAATTTTTATGTTCAAATCCTATTGCTTACTATTAGGTATTGTGTTGTGAATTTGAAGTTTTATGTTGAAATCCTTCACTATTTATCCATAGGCCTTGTCAGGGGTTGGATTGGTCCATCTAAATATTTAGTGGCAGCAACAAGGATCCACCCATGCAAGTACTAAACCTACTCAATTCCCCTAATAAGAAGAAAGGAAAAACAAAATTGAGATATACATACTTATATTACTTCAAAAAAATTAAATATATTTAGTCATATTCATTCATATTATCAAATTAACAAATGATTTAGTATGGCTATATATGATCATTTATTACATAATTTCAAATATTTACAATTCATGTTGAACTATTTTTAAAATGTTCTAACTAGAATATACTATGGAGAGGCCTAATATGCTATTTCAAAATCATGAATTGGATCGAAAGAGATTTAACCCACTTTTAAATAGGAAGTTGGGGGATCCTAACATTTTAATAAATATAATACATAGGAATTCAAGATCAATCAACATGTAAGAAGTGTGGAGCTTTGACACTCATTCAGTATCTAGAAGGCCCAGGCCTAAAACCATCGGTGTTTAGGTTGAACTATGAATGTGTGGAAAGCATTATAGTGTGGTAACCATGCATTTGAAATTTCCATATCCAACCATGAAATATATCTGTATTATAATTAAACTAATAAATAAACTCATTTTTATGAACAGTGATATCTATCACTAGTGCACCAACACTAAAGAATATATATATATATATATATATAGATATATATATATATATATATATATATATATATATATATATATATATATGGCGTTGTCTACATACACCACATAATCACTTGAACAACAGTTTTCTTGCAATAACCCGACGGGTTTTTTTCAAAAAATCAGAATGATTGAGTGTTTGAATCATTTTTTTTTATGGTGGATTTGGATTCAACACCATCAAGAACCTCTTGGGCACCCAAAATCTTCAAGTTTGACAATTGTAACCCATATTTTAAAAAAAATATTCCGGATTTTGTCACAATCTTGCTGAAATTTCCATTATTTTCTGGGTTAATTTGTGGCTTTTTTAGACTACGCTTATGTAAACAATGTGGGTGAGTTTTTTCTTATCCTTGAGTCTCATCTTAGAGTGTTAGCGGTGTAAGAGAGTTGGTTGCTTTTATTCTATACAAATCTATTTGGAATTGCTTATATTTGAGATATTAGAGTTAGATACATATGTATATGGATATTGTTAAATTACTAACTCATCTATCAAATTGACTGTTTTAAAAATTAATCAAACATCAGGATGATGTATAAATTGTGAAATTAAATAAATAAAATATAGGAAAATACCCGTAAAATTTAACTCATGCTCCCACTTTATGTGGATAACATCCTTACTTTCCTATGAGGTTAGGTATGGTGTAGTATTTGGGGGAGTTGGACTTTGAAGGTGTAGAATCTAAAAATAATGTGTGTAACATCAATTTATTTGTTGAAACAGAAAAAGAGATTCCTTGTGAGCATAACCAATGTGACATGAAGATTTTGTCTATGTGAAAATGAATGTTGGCTCTATAGATGATTAATAGACATATATATGGGGACAATGCACCAAGAATAATCCTATGTTTTTCTAGAACATCAAAACTAAATTCAAGCTATAATGAGACAATGCTTCTTCACCTTGTAGACTGAGACAATAGGGAAATGATTGCAAAAACATGAAAATATGATAGAAATATTTCTAATCAATATAAAATATATTAGATCGAGAACCCACACTAGAATAATGTGTGGTCCAAGGATTTTTTGTAAAGAAACTATGTACATGTTGGATAAAACAAGATGAGTCAAGCCTCTTTGTAGCATCTTCATCATAGATGTTGACAAGACTAATAAAATAATAGGACTCCTATTCATCATATTCTATATGCCAATTGAGATTATGGCTAAGAGCTAAGTCATAAGCATAAGGTAAAAACATTTGTTTCTTGAGGAGGGTCGAAACACTAGAGAGTGAAAAGGTCAACTAATAAGGAAAGTGAGAATGGGCATTGTGTTGTCATGGAAATTTTAAGTGATTAAATGTGAGTTCACTATTGGCATAGAAACCTGAAATTTACACTGGACATGGAGTAGTACCGACATTGGATAATCACCTACCCTTACCTCGGTCTCATACCAACATCGAACTAGGGTCTAGACAACAATGAGGGAACTGAGATTTTAAGTATGATAGCACAATCACTAAAGTATGGAATGGCCAAGCGAAAACACAACAAGTAAAGTTATGAATAGTATTCTATGTTATTATATATATCATGGTAAATAATATGAACTTCTATTATGAGTGGTTTACTATGGATTATCATATATGTTGAAATGTTGTTAGAAATTGCGTTGAGCTAGAAGCACATGGAAGATTGCATAGGCATCTAGCCTTATAGACCACATGGTCGAGGGGGCTATATTAAGTGAATAGACAATCACAAGTAGAGGAAAAATATCCTTTAGGGGGATAAATTAAAGAAGTATTCCCTACACTAGTAAAAGAAGTTACCAAAGAGGGGATGTTGGCGACATTTGAGCAAGTGTGCTAGTGGAGATAGTGTCAAATGCCAACATGGGTTGGGAACATTATTGTGGTAGCATATACTTAGAGTAATTCAAGGGCGTGGTTTGTAAAATTATTCTTTCAATACAAATTAGGGGATCATAAGAATGAGAGTAAGGAGAGGGGGGAAATGTGAGAATATGTAGGTACCCTTATAATTAGTGTAGAATTTATTAGATAAGGAACGTGTGCGGTCAAGATGTGGTTCAATTATCCATTGCAAAGAAACCTTCCACATGGTATAAAAAGAAGTAGGAGTCAAGTATCCCTCTATCATCCTCATAATAGATGATGAGATCAATGATAAAATAATATTGTTCTAATAGATGGAATTGTATATGCCAATTGAGATGGTACTTAAGTGATAAGGCATCATAACAATGTCAAAAATGGATTTTTAAGGGGAAGGGCGATAAATATAAAGTAGGAATGAATTATCACCTTGTGATCATGGAGTGTTTGAGTTTGTACTTGTAGACACTAATGAGAGATCTGAGATACAGATATGACAAAACAATTATTAAGGACAAGGGAATGACCAGGACAAAACACAACTAGTAGAATGATGAGTAGTGTTCAATGTGATATGAGTAGTCTACTATGGATTATAATATGTTGAAATTCTCTTAGCAACTATATGTTGAATTGGAAGAACACACAATAATTGATGGACATCTAGAGTTGTAGCCAACATGGTTGAGGGTCTTCCACTTGGAGAATCAACATTTACGAACATAGGAAAAAGTCCATTTTCGTTCAAAATTATAGAAGCATGTCCTATATTGGAAAAGGTAATAGTTAAAGAGGGAGGTGTTAGTGACAGGAGCAAGTGCATAAGTAGAGACAAGATCAACCATGGCATGGGTCATTAATAACAATATGGTGGAGCGTACTTAGACTATGTTAAGGACATGGTTTGTAGAGTGATGTTGCTAGTATGAATTAGTGCATCATGAGAGGGTGGATATGGCACTTTGATTAGTAAAGAGAATATTTGAGCTATACAACACTAACATGAAAGAGATACTAAGAGCATCAAGAGTGTTAAATTTCATTAACTAGTTAGTGATGGGGCACTACATGAAGGGAAATATATTTATTGATGGGATGGGAGAAAATAGTTCTTAGGGGAGTTGTCAACAAGGGATCGCGAAATATTGGACAACAATTGTTTTCACATTTTTTACAAGTGTATAAATTTTGGGACAAGTGTCATAGAAGGCATGATGTTCATATTATTATTGGGTACTTGACAATAAATGAAATAATCTAGTAGGGAAACATATTAGTGTGTCGATGTCTCAAATGTGGAAAATGGCAAATGAAATTCTACAAGATTTATCTACCAATAATGGATGTTCACCCTTGTTGATCCATCCAAAGTGATAAGGAGAGGGATATATAATGGCCAGAAGTTTCAATCTAGCAATGAAGTGATGAATGGCATTTTTTTATTTTCATTGTCAAGAATTGTAGTGCCCAATTGCTTTTTAATTTGGAAGTTTTGAGAAAGAAAGTCAAGAAGAAATTACGAAGCATACTTCGTCATTTTTGGTAGGGTGTGGCTAATTACTATGGTGGGGTTGGAAACCAATATGACTTTGTAATACATAGGAGAGTTTGAGCCAAAATTTTATACCAAACAAGATAAAGAGTTGGAATTGGTATATAACTTTTAAAGGTGATTTATTGTTAAAGTTAACCACACTTTGTGAAGGACTACATGTGGGTTTCATGAAAATGACACTAGTTATTATAGTAGGTATTTGACCTAATAGAAAAGGATTAATGAAGGGGTGGGAGAAAGATTTATGGTTAAGGGCATCCTTCTAGCTTAATTTCCATAAATAGGGAGTAAACGAAGCCAGTATTTAGGGTATTACTCTAAAAAAGGTCATCCTCATGTCAAAAATTGCTAATAAACTAGAATTGAATATTAAAATATATACCTTTTTATGTCCTAGATTTGAATTTGGATCTATATCTCCATGAATATCTCAATACACTTATTTAGGGCTTGGAAAATATATAGCCATCTAAAAATCAAGTTTTGTAAATTTTGGTGGGGTGAAGAAGTCAAGAAAGTGCCCAACAAATTTATCCCATGTAGAGAATGACTTGGAGGTCATGATTGTTATACATTCAACTAGATGTGGATATTTGGATGGGTAACCCTCTAGGTGGAATTCATTATTTCTAGTTGGAGGCCATTCATTTTCAATTTGGTGCTATTACGATGTTATTAGGAATATTTAAATAGATCTTAAAGTATGCAGTGAGACCACATATACATGAATATAATAGTTCTCATTACATTTGACCTCCATAATTGAGTAAAAAATAATTAGTATTAAATTATAAGTGAGAGGTGGAAGCCATATATTGTAGGTGTACCTAAAATCTCCATGAAGGAAAAGATGGTCTTCTTGACTAAATTAATTTTCTCCATCTTAAACTCATCATAGGTAGTATTGTAGTGAGTAGATATGGTCATCATTACAACATGAGGGGAATGAATGCTAGATGTAACCAAGACAAAGTAACCTTATAAGAGATAAATGAAAAGGGTGAAGAAAGTGTTTTCAAAGGGACTTGGGATGAATAAGGAAATCAAGTGTGGCTAGGAATACAAATCCTACCTGATGGTGTGCCAAATAGATTTAAGAAGGAGAGTTATTAGAGTGGGGGGATACTACCAATGAAATAAGAGAAACATTGATGTTGAAGTTGAAAATTTCATTTACATCTAAATTAATAACTAAATATGAAGATATGAACATAATTGAAGAGGAAGGGAGTGAATCCATTGTAATGTTTGTGAATTTCTTAAGTAGAAGTAAAATGATACCTTGTAAAAGTGATATCACAAAACCTTGTAATAACTTAAAAAAATAGACATCTTATATGATACTAAATATTAATGGTGTAATCTAACTATTCGATTTTTTTTTGTTCTCATGTGAATTTGACAATACAATTCTTATTGAGATTGTGATTTCGTGTTTTTTATTAGATAAGGGAGATTACATACCTCATATACACAATTCTAAGAAATATTTTATCAATTTTAGAAAAAAAATAAAAGATAAAAAGTAAGTAAAAATAAATAAATAAATAAATAAATATATATATATATATATATATATATATATATATATATATATATATATATATATATATATATATATATATAGTGTGTGTGTGGTTCACGAACACCCTGGTCAGTGAGTGGTCACTATGTCCACAGAAAAATCTGGGCTAATCGCCCCTCGGCCTACTGGCAAGACCTAACCCCAAGGGCTTCGGGTAGAATCGACCCTGTGACCTCCCAATGGTGAGGCATGGTTTTTGACCAACTGAGCTAACCCTTGGGGCTATATATATATATATATATATATATATATATATATATATATATATATATATATATATATATATATATATATATATATATAATATATATATAATAATAATAATAATAAAAGTAAAAAAATGAATAAATTAAATTAAATAAATAAATAAAAATTACACAATAAAGGAAAAATCATTGAATATTTAAACTATGCTAAATCGTTGAGAATAATTAGGTTATGCTAAGTTGTTTAAATTGGCTACATATATCCTTACTTGCATGGGAAATATGGATACAAGTCAAATTAGTCCTAACACGATTCTCTTAAGTGTCATTCTAAAAAATCGAAATGGAGTAAAGCCTTTCTGATTGTAAAGCTAATCTAGTAGAAAATAAGGATTTTCCACCATTTTCAAGTAACTAGATGTTAAATAAATTCCAAATTAGTTTACAATGAGAGCATGTATGTTATAAAGTGAGATTTCAAGGGAAAAGATGACATATATCCCTATCCCATTTTACACGATCTCTAATATAATTGACAGTCAATGCATTTATTTAATTATATTTTTCATTAATAAAATTTACAAAATAATAATGTATAAATACAACTTAATTGGCCCAAGGAGTTCTGATCAGGAACTAGAAGACTCTCAATAAAAATTTGCACATCATTTACCTCAACCTTCTGGAAGGCCTCAGGTAGTTGATTTTCAAAGCTACTTAATGCCCTCGAAACTACTTTGGGAAATCTGAAAAGGATGTCGATGGGAGCTGAGAGGGTATTTCCAAATAGTTTTGACTCATTTCGACCATCAATTGGAAGACCTGGAAATAATTTACATCTCTATATGTCATGTTTGGATAGTTAGATGAAATTCAACATGGTAGGAAAGCCAATATCTTTAGTTCACGTCCAAATCGTTAGATCATATGTAATTAATTTTTAGTAGCCACCCTATGTGGGATTGTTGTTAAAACAAGAATGTTCATGTCAGCAGATGGCTTCTAATAGAATTGAATTGAGTGTGAGTTGTAGTCCTCAAACCTTATTGATGGGTCTGCCAGTAGCAACAACCACATTGCCACTTTAGACATTTGGAACAAGTCCTTAGTTGTGTATATTACTGTCTCAAGAGAAAGATCAAAGACAAATTATATTGTCAAAGATTCATTTAGGAAAAAATACATCTGTTTCTTCCCTTTTTCATTCAAGTATTTGTGCTCATAAGTAAGAGAAAAGAAAATCTTTGTGCTACATGTCGACCTACCCAATAACATAGTGATTCTTGCAGTGATGATCTTGTTGAGAGCCAAGCCTCTTAACCATTTCATGCTCCTTGCCATCAATATATTTATTTTAGCAGGATGTCACCAATGACAACCATGTAAATTGATTTTTATAGAAATGAAATGAAAAGGCTAAAGATTCTAGATGCTTGTAGTGGTGGTATTAATCTAAATCTCAAGTAAAAATCCATCCATCAAATAATGAACCCTCATTATGGGATAGGACAGTTCAAATTTGGGACTACACATAGGATAACACAACAACGGGCATATTTTCCAGTCAATTGCGAGGATGCTTCCTTATTCTCAAGGAATCAAAGAGAGATGTGAAGAAGCCTCCAATCAAGGAATGGATTCAATTATATAGAATTGGTTACAAAATAAAGGCTACAATCGTAATATTATGGATCTTCACAATCATCTTTAGGAGTGGGTGATAGAAATCATTTCAATCAAAAGAATTTGAATTCCATATTATTGTAGTTTTGGTGTCATACTAGTGAGAGACTCTTAGCCTTGCAAGTTGCTAACATGTATAAGACTTTGGGCGAATCTGGAAGGTGTGGAACTTTAAAATCTCAATAGATTCCTTCAGGGATAAACCTTGAGCATTTTTTCCCTGGCTCAAGATTAACACCAATAATTACCAACCACACTAGTCAGTCAGACATGAAAGATGTTGAATCTGTATTAATTCTGCAAACCCCAATAGTTGTGTCATTTCCAATGATGGAGGGCCACATTGCATATCAACACCAATACTATTTATCTAAAGAAAATATTGGAGCTCCAATTGCAGTGTTTCCTAGTAAACATAAGAAACAAGTGTCACAACTCATTCCCTGGGATGTAGATATTACTCAAGCTTGAGGGCATCTTCCCAATATAAGGTTTTCAGCTACTAACTAGCAAATTCACTTCTTTTTTTGTTGTCAGTATTATGTGAATTTAATTCAATGTTGTTCTTTTTGTTTATTCCTTGTAGTTTTAAACGGTTTATGTTTCTTTATGAAGACTAAGCCAATGTTCATGCTATGGAAAAAAGTTTTAATTATTTTTTACCATTTACTTTCAATGATGTTGTGTTGTCATGGGCTCTTCAAAAAACTGCTTCACACAAAAGGCTTGGTTATATTTAAGGTATTCCTATCACTTTTTTAATAGTAGTTAAATAATAAAATGCATCCTTTCAAATTTTAAGACATCATATGAGTATATTTATTCTTCCTGGACCCAAATTATTCGTATGTTGGCTATAGGAGTAAGATGAGATTGATAACCAAGAAGAAGGAGAAGGATCAGTCCCTCAAGTAAAGATAAGGTTAAAGCTAACAACTCACCTGATGTAGCAACTAGTTCCTCCAATACCTGTTGTGATTGTTCATGGAAAAACAAGTGTGTAATATGAGAATGAAACATCTACCCTTGCTAAGACAACCTTGTGAGATAAATTCAATTTAGCTTCCACCTCCAATAAAGATATGGGAAAGAAATCTTAAAATGAAAATTTGTATGTATCTATTTGACTTCCCTTAGAATAATTAATCAACAATATTACAGTTGGGATTTTGTAAGTTCTAAATCTAGTTTTATATCTAGTCATTTTTTTCTAATATTGGGCATCTCTGTTAAGGTGCTTTTTCTATCCAAAATATGCATGTTTTCGTTTTAACATTAAGTATTCTAAGAAATATTTTACACAATTTTTTACTTGCTTTCTTGATTGTCTATCACATGGTCAAACCAAATTTTTTCAGTACAAGAAGCATTTTGTGAAAATCAATGAAATTCACTACATTTGGCAGGGCCTTTGTGTAGCTTCAGACACCTAAAATATTGAATGTGAAATATGTTTTGACGATAGAAGAAAGCTTCATGGATAGAGAAAAAAATTGGAAGATGAGTTCTCCGGGTAGTATTTCTATTTGAGCAAAACCACTAGTTGTAGTGGATTGTCAATATCTATAATTGTTTATCAAGATTCAACAAAAAAAATATCCTTGTTTGATTGATTATTAATTGATTGTTTCTCTTTCTTGAAGTTTTAGTAATAAATATTTTGAACTAATTGACGATCAAACATTGGTGGTATTGTTGTAATATGTTAAATTCTTGTTTGTATTGAATCAAGTATTTATTGTAAAAGAACACTCGATGTGTTATACCTTGGAAATTACAAGTATGGTATATATGGGAAAATTATTGGTTCTTTTCATGTAAATTTTCAAAACAAATCAAAACTACTCTTATTTTATCTTTTCATTATAATGATCACTCATGTTTAGAGTTGAGTGATTTACTTTTTAACTCAATATAGAGGTCTTGGATCGAGGGAGTGAGTTATCTATCCTGCAAAATACACGAGGATGGCCACAGTTGTTCCCTCAAAGTGGAAGTCTCATGTTGGAATTCAGTATGGACTTTCCATTCAAGAATCATATAGCAACTAGAATCTGAAAGTTATGTTACAAAATGATCCTATTTGGTGGATAACTAGTGGTGATTGCTACATAGTTTCGATGCCTATTTGGGAGATTGCTAGTGGTGATTGCTACATATTTTCAATGTTGGAAATTTTCTCCAAATTATAGCTAATATATTCTACCACATGTCAGGAACATAATTGGAATGAAATTTCCTTTGCAATTTATCCACTTATATTGTAGTGATCCTTAAATATAAGAAAAACATTAATAATTTGATATAGACTATTTGGCTTATTCATATGTGATAATGGACCCAAATAGTAGTTCTTATCTAAAGAAATTCTCATTAGACTGGGGCATTTTTGACATCATCAACCTCAAGCCCTGGGCTTATTCACTTACCCTTATATATTATCTGGTTATATACATGTATACGAGGCTATCCTATTATTGTATCATTTTTACTTGACTTCATTTTATTCTAGACTTAGGTTTGGTTTTTTCTAGGAGTTGTGTTTGCACTCCCACATTGTGTAAGTAATATACAACTTGAGATTTTTAGCATGTAACTTAGTTGACATGATTGTGCCTAAGATTTCCCTAAAGGTTGAATACTAAGTTTACTAAGGTGTTATTTTCTACGGTGATGTTTTATTTTCTTTGTTTATACAGGTCATCTAGACACACAACGGCGATTATCACCCAGCTAAAGTAAACTTGTTCATGTTTATTGCTTTAATGGGGGAAAGTGGCATTGACATTGTTAATGTTGAGGTATATGTTGTATAAATACTTTGTAGTATACTTTAGTTTATATTTTAGTGTTCATTGTCTTTCATGTCTTATACTCTACATTGTATCTTCTTTCATTTTCAAAAAAGAATCTCAGTATTGATGGTAAGAAGCAAGAATTGAAGAAAGAGGAGAAAAATGACACTACAACGATAAATGGAAAAATAGAGAGAGAAGAAAACTTGTATGCCCATAGATCCAATATCCCACATAAGACACACACATAAAGACTGATGGTCAAGTCTTCAGAGTTGGTGAATTCACCTGCAATGCCTTTGCAATACAATGATAACGTTTTGAAATGATGAAACAATATTTCATGTGGAAATTGTAGTCCAACCAATATTAAGTTGGAAACTCAGATTGTAATACTTGACATTTTATATAATACAATTTATGTGGTTGAAATTATTTATAGTTGCACTTAATATTATTTACTATTGTAATTAACATATGTAACTTAATGTTTTCATGTTAGATGGATATGCACATTGTATGACATTTTTTTTATAGTTTAGTCGCAAAAGCATACTAATTAATTTATGTTAATTAATAATTATAAACACATAAAATAAATCTAAAACTAATAAATTAATAGTTTATATTGATTAATGATGAATACAAATAAAATTAATATATGACTAAATTAGTTGTTTATAATGATTATTAATGAAAGTAAATGAAATAAATATAAACTACTAAATTAGTCATTTATATAATGAATATGGAACTACTAAAAAAAGATAAATGACTATTGCAAATGATAAATTTGTGATTACAAATGAAGACTAAATTTTGTATATATATGGCTATTAGTAGCTAATTTACAGTCTCTTATAACATGACCAAAATTTAGTCATATTTATTTGGTCATTAATTAGTTTCAAATGATGACTAAATTTTGCATATACATGACTATTAGTATCTAATTTACAGTGTCTTATAACACAACCAACATTTTGGTCATATTTCTTTAGTTGTTAATTGGTTTTCTCAAGTAATTATGTAGTAATATATTTTATTGTATATTTGGTCATTAATTGTGGCAATCAATGACTAAATTAATGACCAAATTTATGACTAAATATATTACTAGAAAATAAAATTGAGACAGTCAATTAATGACTAAGCTAAAAACAACTAAAAGTTGGTCACGTTATAAGACACTATAAATTAGCTACTATTGGTCATCGACTGAAAAATGGTCATTTATATGCAAATTTTAGTCATCTTTTTAGTAACTAATTATCCATTTTTTACTAGTGGCAGGTATTATGAAGGAATGTGTATTTGTGGATATAGTTTCATTTTTAGATGTGGATTTTCCAACGGATGTGGTCCTCTAGTTTATGTAGAAAATTCCTCCGCTTTGCTCCTAATTTAGGTAGGGTGTGAAATTAGGTGGAGTTGGACATCGAATATGCCACCTCAAAAGATAATGTGTGGAATAACAATATATTTTCAAAAACACAAAAAATACAGTTCCTATCAATAGATCGAGTATGCCCAGAAAAATAGATAGCCACTTAAAAATTATTTTCTGCTAGGAAGATGATCATTTGACACATACATGAGGATAATTCACCAAGAAAAATATTATGTTATTTTTGGAACAATAGAGTTGTGGTGGGGTTGTAAGAAAATAATGCTTCTATTGCTTCTATATTGAGCAAGTGTAGTTTGGAGAATGGTATAAAAAATGCGAGAATATAATGGGAATCCCTATGACTAATGTAGATAATTTAGATCAAGGACATACACATGGAAAATGAGTGGTCCAAATATTAATTGCAAGGAAACCATATAGATGTTAGGAAAAGTAAGAGGAGTCAAACATCCTTGTGGCACCCTCATAACAAGTGATGAGAAGGTCAATAAATTAATTGGATTTCAATGAATGATATTATATATTCCAATGAAGATCATTCTTCAGAGATAGCCCACAATAATATGGTGAAACAATGGTTAATAAATGAGGTATAAAACCCTATAGATTAAAAAGCATTAATCAATATAAAGTAGGAACAAGTGACCACCTCAAAGTCATGGAGCTATGGAGTGCATACTTAAAGACTAGATTATGGTGAGAGAACTAAGATTGCAAGCATGATAACGTCATAACTAAGGACTAGGAAATGGAAAATTGAAACCACAACCATTAATTTTTTGTGCCATCCTATACATTGTGGTAAATAATATGAGCCTAAGTTATGAGTGGTATACTATGGATTATAATATGTCAAATTCACCTTATAAACCGTTTCTTGAGTTCAAATAATACCAACTCATTTGGTCCTATAGCTAGTGTCATTGAGGATGTTCCACTGGGTTCATGGACAATGGGAGATAATGGAAAAAATCCATTCAGTGCCAAAACATAAGAAGGAATAACTACTTTGATGAAAGAAACTTGTGAATAGGCAGGTGTCAGTGATAACAAATCAAGTGTACAAGTAGAGACAAGGCTAACTATGGGAATGGGCCAATAATGACAATGTAGTGGAATATAATGATAATGAACTCAATTTCCAAGTAGAGACATGCTTAACTATGGGCATGGTCCAAGAAGGAAAATGTATTGGAATATGTTTAGAGTGACTCAAATGCATGGTTTGTAGAGTGATATTGCCAATATTATTTAGGATATCAAGAGATAGTGGATATGGTGGTTAGATAAGTAAATAAAGTAGTCGAGTGATTATAATGAGGACATGAAAAGGAGACATAGAGGGTGGGGGCTATTGAGAATCATTATCTAGAAGAATAAATTACAAAACATAAAGGGAAAGACATTTATGGATGTTACAAGAAATTTTATTGCTCAATCGAAGTTGGGGGAATATATTATAGAAGAGGTGAGGGCATCAGTTGGGGCATTTTTACAAAGTGTATAGATGTTGCAACTAGAAACTTAAAGAACATGATGTTGATGTAGGGGATTCCTAAAAGTATATTATAGTATCTAGTGGAGAAACATCATAGTCAATGGTGTCAAAAAAGGAACCAATAAAAAATGTAATGGTGTATCATTTGTTTACCAATAAGTGAGGTCCATCCAACAAAAGTGATAAGGGGAGGAATGAGTAGCGATGGGAAATTGAAATATATCATTGAAGTGATGAATAAGGCTCTCTTTATTACCATTGTCAATAATCATAGTGGACAAATTATCTTTAATTTGGAATTTATGAGAAAATAAATCATGAAGAAATGGAGAAGTTTACTTGACCATTAAAAATAGAATGGGATTAGGAAGAAAAATGACCTTAGAATCCATAGGAGATTTTGAGTCAAAATGTCGTGATGAAGAAGAAAAATAGCTAATATTGGTGTATAATGTTTTAGTTCTTGCTTACTATTAAAGTTCCCTATGATTTGTAAAAGAGTGCATGCAAGTTTTTTGAAAAGGATGCTAGTGATGGGAGGAGGTATTTGATTTCCCAAAAGAGAGAAATTGTGAGGGGATGGATAAAGAGTTGCGGTTGATGGCTTGCTTCTAGTGTATAGTTGGGGCATGGATGATGACATAGTTTAGTGCATTACTCTCAAATAAGTCAACCTCATGGTAAACTATAATTTTATATTAAAATATGTATCTCTTCATATTGCTAAGTTTGAAGTAGGATACAGATCTTTGTGAAAATGTCAATAAAGTGGATAGACTTCCTTTGGGCTTAGATATTTTTTTTTAGGAATAGTTGAGGGGGATAAAAATGTCAACAAAGGGTGTGACAAAATTTGTTTGATTTAGCTATCAACTTGGACTTTTAACTACTAGATTGTTTTGTAGCAAATTATTGTTGAACTTAAAGAGATTGATTAGTATCCTACCATGTGTAGGCCACACCCTCTAGTTGGAGGTCACTGATTTTCACTTTGGTGTTGGAGAACATATTTAGATAGGTCTTTAGTTATGCAATGAGTTTGTGTATTTAATAATACATGTTAGTTCCACTTGGATTTGACATTCATCATTTGGTAAAGAAAATTTAATATCTAATTGTAAGTGAGAGGAGGTATCCCTACACTATTTGTGTACAAAATCCCGGAAGGCAAGGGTGTTCTCCTTGGACAAACTAGCCATTTCTATATTAGACTCATTAGAACTAGGATTACAATGAGGAGGCATGGTGGTTATTAAAACTTAAAGGGTGTGAAAGTGTTGGGTCCCTATAATACTAGTGATTATTCCATTACTATTGTAGTTATACCCCTTATTAATATTGTTGTGCCCCTATTTCCCCCATATTGTTATTACTGTGCCCCATAGAATCCCTCTATTGTTATTTTTGTGGCTTTATATTATTATTGTTAGGTCGGTTGGATTATATTGTGACTCCTTAGACTCTTATATATAAAAAGGAGGTTTTGTCATTTGAATCATCAAAGAATTGTTCATTTATGTAATGTAAAGGAGGTTGCCCCCTCGAAGAGGCTGAATTCTAAGGTGTTGATCTATCTTTTCTATCTTTTCTTGAGCTGGTTTCATAACATTTGGTATCAGAGCTTTGGATTCTAGGGTTTCGCTGCTCCAAACAGGTCATCATGGAATTTTCGCTATAACTTTTTTTCTGCGACGTTTCAAAAGTTGCAAAAAAAATCCATTTGAGAAGAAATCGCGCTGAACCTCGGGTCTGAATTTCAAATCTTTTCACGCTATATTTACGGAGATATGATCTGAGGAAGTTGGTCTTTTTGCAGACTCCTGAATTACATTCCAAACAGGTGACCTGGGGAAAATCGTCATAACTTTCTCTCTGGGATCGGATTGAAATTTTGTAAGAAGTTGCAGAAAGAGGACGGACTGTAGTTTCTTGTATGCATTTTTTAGATAAAAAAGTCTAAACAGTGACTCGTGGCACGTCGTACAAGTTCGCTCTACTGAACTAGTCTATAATCAAGTCACTGTGGGAGATTTCGCATAACTCTTCCTTGGAGAATCCAATTTGGGTCAGACTTGTGGCATTGGAAAGAGGACACAAAGGGCTACTACAGATCACAAATTCAGAACAAGATGATCAGAAAGTACAGAGATACATCAGAGGCAATATCGAGCTCCTACAAAGTGAAAAAAGGTGTGTAGATTTTCTTAAATTTTTGCTTAAGCTTGGTTTGAAAATTTATTTTGAAGGAATTCAAAGGGCATAGTAGAGAATTATTATCGGTAACTGATGCCCCGAGGAAAGAAAATGCAAACACCTAGTAAGGAACCTGAAAGCTCTAGCATGACTCATGAAGAAGAAGAAGAAATGCTATATGATATATCAAAATTACAAGAACAAGTGCAACAAGTGTCACTTGCACAAAAAGCAACAGAATCTAAGATGGATGGTTTAAGGAAAGATGTAGAAGCTAAGATGGATGGTTTAAAGAAAGGTGTAGAAGCTAAAATGGATTGTTTAAAGAAAGGTGTAGAAGCTAAAATTGATGGCATGGATAATAAGATGGAAGATTTGAAGATAAATATGAATAAGTTGCTACAAGAAATGGTCACTAAGGGTGAAAGGGTACTAAAGGAAACTCATGATGAGAACAAAAGAAATGTTAATCATGATTCCATAGACTCTAATGTTGGATCGAAGACTCACCATATTCCAAAAATCGATATGAGGAAGTTTGATGGCAAGGATCCCGCCACATGGATATTACAGATGGAGCAATTCTTCGATCTCAATAATGTGCAAAACACACAAAAGGTACGTATGGCAACTTTATATTTGGAACCAAATCAGTTTGTATGGTATCAATGGCTTTGCTCTCGTAAACAATTTATCACTTGGGCAATTTTTACGGAAGAATTGATAGCACATTATGAGGATACAAAAAGCAACACTTTTTTTAGCCAATTGATAAGTCTCAAACAAAAGGGTTCAATAATGGAGCACATTGAGGAGTTCCAAAAATTGAACATAAGGGTAAAAGATATTCCAGAGGAGCATAGGATTGATGTGTTCATAGGGTCTTTAAAGGATAATATCCAACATGATGTTCGCCTTTGGGAACCTGATTCATTAGAGAAGGCATTCAGGTTAGCAAGAAAAATGGAAAGCAAAATTATGGCAACCAGGAAGCATACCACTCACAACTATAAAGACGGAAGTGTTGTTGCCCCTAGTCTTCCACAACCTATAAGGTTGACACCACAACAATTGGAAGAAAAAAGAGCAAAAGGGCTTTGTTACAGTTGTGATAGCAAATACACTAAAGGTCATAAGTGTGCTGAGAAGAAATTATTCTACATAGATTGTGAAGAGGAAGAAGAAAAGGAGCAAGAAAGGTCAAAAGAAGAGGATATACTCCAGGAACAAAGCCTAGATGAAGAACAAATAAATCCGACCATATCTTGTAATGCATTGGTGGGAATTACCACTCCTCAAACCATCAAGATAGAAGGACAAATCAAGAAGAAAAAGGTAATAGTGTTGATTGATTCAGGAAGCACCCACAATTTTATTCATTGTAAGGTAGCAAAAGAATTGAATTGCTTCCTATATCCAGCACCAGAGTGTCAAGTGATGATTGCAAATGGAGGAACAATAAATTGCTCTGGAAAGTGCCATAATATCAAGCTATCCATGGGAGAATATGTATTGACTAGCCCAATGCTTTCCATTCCAATGGGAGGTGCTGATGTTGTACTAGGAGTCCAATGGCTACAATCCTTGGGTACAATAGCTTTTAATTTTCAAGAACTTTTCATCAAATTTTCTACGGAAGGAAAGGAAGTTGAATTAAGGGGTATTGCAGGGAAACCAGGAAAGATAATCAGCTCTAATGGTATGACAAAGCTTCTAAAAAAGGAGCAAAGAGGTGTAATTGCACAATTATGTTCGCTAGATGTTTCCACATTGGAATCATCTATTTCTCCAGATCTCCAAAAAGTCCTGGACAATCATTCCAAGGTATTTGAGACTCCCAAAGGTCTCCCACCTATGCGTGATCATGATCATGCTATTCATCTGATTCCAGGAAGTGTTCCTCCAAACATCAGGCCGTACAGATATCCCTATGTCCAAAAGAGTGAAATTGAACGTATGGTTGCAGAAATGCTAGAGGCTGGTATAATTCAACCGAGTCAAAGTTCTTTCTCTGCTCCAGTAGTATTGGTGCACAAGAAGGATGGATCATGGCGCATGTGTCCGGATTATAGGGAGCTCAACAAGCTCACTATTAAAGATAAGTTCCCCATTCCTGTCATTGATGAATTACTGGATGAATTGCATGGATCAATTTACTTCACCAAGTTGGATCTTCGTTCAGGATATCATCAAATCAGAATGAAGATTGAAGACATTCCGAAAACAGCATTTAGAACTCATGAGGGTCATTATGAATTTTTGGTCATGCCTTTTGGCCTTACCAATGCACCTTCAACATTTCAAGGTTTGATGAATTCAATTTTCAAACCATTCCTTAGAAAATTTGTGTTAGTATTTTTTGATGATATACTAATCTACAGCAAGTCTTGGAAGGATCATGTTGAACATGTTGACAGGGTGCTACAACTATTGGAGGAGAAACAATTATATGCAAAAAGATCCAAATGTTTCTTTGGAGTCCAGGAGGTGGAATATTTGGGTCATATTGTATCTCATGAAGGAGTTAAGGTAGACCCTAGCAAAATTAAAGCCATTAAGGAATGGAAAATCCCCACATCCATAAAGCATCTGCGAGGATTTCTTGGGTTGACAGGGTATTATCGCAAGTTTGTTAAGAATTATGGGAGAATAGCAGCACCTCTAACAACATTATTGAAGAAAGATGCATTTTCATGGACTCCGGAAGCAACAAAGGCCTTTGAACATCTTAAAGAGGCAATGTGCCAAGCACCGGTCTTAGCTACACCGGACTTCACAAAAACCTTTATTGTGGAATGTGATGCTTCAGGAAATGGAATTGGTGCTGTTCTAATGCAAGATGAAAGACCCATTGCTTTTGAAAGTCGTCCAATCAAGGGAAAGTTTTTAAGCAAAGCTATTTATGAGAAGGAAATGTTGGCAATACTCCATGCACTTAAGAAATGGCGACCCTACCTAATGGGAAGACACTTCAAGGTAAAAACGGATCATGATAGCCTTAAATACTTTTTAGAACAAAGATTATCCTCTGAAGAGCAACAAAAGTGGGTCACAAAGATGTTGGGTTATGACTTTGAAATCATCTACAAAAAAGGGAAGCAAAATGTGGTGGCAGATGCACTCTCAAGAAAGGATGAGGATGTGGAAGCATTGTTGTGCGCCATTTCTATTATCCAACCAGATTGGATAAACGAAGCAAGGGAGGAATGGAAGAATGACGAAGAAGTGTGGGCACTTATTCGAAAGTTACAACAAGATTCCAGTACGTCTGATACATTTAGCTGGCAAAATGATTCGTTATGGTACAAAGATCGCTTATACCTCTGTAAGAATTCCCAGCTAAAACAAAAGATTCTTATGGAATTGCACACTTCTCCCTTAGGAGGGCACTCAGGATTTTTAAAAACTTACCACAGGGTTAAGAAGGAATTTTTTTGGGATGGCCTTAAATCAGATATTCAAAAGTTTGTGGCAGAATGTTTGGTTTGCCAACAAAATAAAGTTGAAACAATTAAGACACCGGGTCTATTACAACCTTTATCCATTCCAAGCCAACGTTGGGAGGAGGTTTCAATGGATTTTATCACAGGTTTACCCAAGTCTGAGGGAAAGAGTGTCATCATGGTGGTAGTTGACAGACTTACCAAGTATGCACACTTTTGTGCATTATCACATCCATTTAAAGCCAGTACAGTTTCTACTGCATTTATGGAAACAATTCAAAAGCTACATGGAAACCCAAAGATTATTGTAAGTGACAGAGATCCCATTTTCACTGGAAATTTTTGGACAGAATGATTTTCTTGTCTTGGTACTCAGTTAGCTCATAGCTCATCTTATCATCCTCAATCTGATGGGCAAACTGAGATAGTAAACAAATGTTTGGAAGGATATCTTCGTTGCTTTGTATCTGATAAACAGACACAATGGGTCAAATGGTTGCGTGGTATAACACTTCCTTCCATACAGCAACAAAAATGACCCCATTTATGGCACCTTATGGGTATCAACCACCATCTCTCACATCATATTTAAGAGAAAATTCTAAGGTTCAGGCAGTGGAACATCACATCGAACATCAACAACAAGTCCTCCAACTCTTAAAGGATAACCTCGTGTTGGCACAGAATAGAATGAAACAACAGGTAGATCAACATCGCAGTGAAAGAAGTTTTGATGTAGGTGATTGGGTATTCCTACGGCTACAACCATATAAGAAAATGTCCCTCAAGCAAGCTAAGAAGGATAATAAATTATCACCAAAGTATTATGGTCCGTACAAGGTGTTGCAAAAGATTGGTACTATGGCATACAAATTGGAGCTTCCTGCAGCTTCTCGATTGCACCCAGTTTTCCATGTTTCATGTTTAAAGAAGGTTATAGGCGACAAGCTCCCAGTTCAAACAATATTGCCAGAACTTGACGAGGAAGGAAAAATTATATTGGAACCGGAAGCAGTCACAGAAACAAGAACTCGACAGCTACGAAATCGATCAATTTCAGAGTATCTTATCAAGTGGAAGAACTTATCCGCTGAAGATTCCACATGGGAGGATGAGAATTTATGCAGAAGTATCCAGAACTACTCAAGCGTTGAGGACAACACTTTTTTGAAGGAGAGGGGCATGTTGGGTCCCTATAATACTAGTGATTACCCCATTACTATTGTAGTTATACCCCTTATTAATATTGTTGTGCCCCTATTGCCCCCATATTGTTATTTCTGTGCCCCATAGAATCCCTTTATTGTTATTTTTGTGGCTTTATATTATTATTGTTAGGTCGGCTGGATTATATTGTGACTCCTTAGACTCCTATATATAGAAAGGAGGTTTTGTCATTTGAATCATCAAAGAATTGTTCATTTATGTAATGTAAAGGAGGTTGCCCCCTCGAAGAGGCTGAATTCTAAGGTGTTGATCTATCTTTTCTATCTTTTCTTGAGCTGGTTTCATAACAGAAAGTTGGGTGGAAGTTGTAGTGAGGACAAAGTAGTGTTATAAGAGAGAAGGACTTGGTAGAATGTGTTTTAATGTTTTCTAGTGTCTTGGTGTAATTTTGTACTAAGTGTCTTAATGATTATTATAACATCATTTCTGGAGCATTCATACTTGTATCATGGCCTCATTAGCCTTTTGTAATATAATATATGTTATGAAACCAGCTCAAGAAAAGATAGAAAAGATAGATCAACACCTTAGAATTCAGCCTCTTCGAGGGGGCAACCTCCTTTACATTACATAAATGAACAATTCTTGGATGATACAAATGACAAAACCTCCTTTCTATATATAGGAGTCTAAGGAGTCACAATATAATCCAGCCGACCTAACAATAATAATATAAAGCCACAAAAATAACAATAGAGGGATTCTATGGGGCACAGAAATAACAATATGGGGGTAATAAGGGCACAACAATATAAATAAGGGGTATAACTACAATAGTAATGGGGTAATCACTAGTATTATAGGGACCCAACATGCCCCTCTCCTTCAAAAAAGTGTTGTCCTCAACGCTTGAGTAGTTTTGGATACTTCTGCATAAAATTCTCATCCTCCCATGTGGAATCTTCAGCGGATAAGTTCTTCCACTTGATAAGATACTCTGAAATTGATCGATTTCGTAGCTGTCGAGTTCTTGTTTCTGTGACTGCTTCCGGTTCCAATATAATTTTTCCTTCCTCGTCAAGTTCTGGCAATATTGTTTGAATTGGGAGCTTGTCACCTATAACCTTCTTTAAACATGAAACATGGAAAACTGGGTGCAATCGAGAAGCTGCAGGAAGCTCCAATTTGTATGCCATAGTACCAATCTTTTGCAACACCTTGTACGGACCATAATACTTTGGTGATAATTTATTATCCTTCTTAGCTTGCTTTAGGGACATTTTCTTATATGGTTGTAGCCGTAGGAATACCCAATCACCTACATCAAAACTTCTTTCACTGCGATGTTGATCTGCCTGTTGTTTCATTCTATTTTGTGCCAACACGAGGTTATCCTTTAAGAGTTGGAGGACTTGTTGTTGATGTTCGATGTGATGTTCCACTGCCTGAACCTTAGAATTTTCTCTTAAATATGATGTGATGGATGGTGGTTGATACCCATAAAGTGCCATAAATGGGGTCATTTTTGTTGCTGTATGGAAGGAAGTGTTATACCACCATTCAGCCAGAGGCAACCATTTGACCCATTGTGTCTGTTTATCAGATACAAAGCAACGAAGATATCCTTCCAAACATTTGTTTACTATCTCAGTTTGCCCATCAGATTGAGGATGATAAGATGAGCTATGAGCTAACTGAGTACCAAGACAAGAAAATAATTTTGTCCAAAAATTTCCAGTGAAAATGGGATCTCTGTCACTTACAATAATCTTTGGGTTTCCATGTAGCTTTTGAATTGTTTCCATAAATGCAGTAGAAACTGTACTGGCTTTAAATGGATGTGATAATGCACAAAAGTGTGCATACTTGGTAAGTCTGTCAACTACCACCATGATGACACTCTTTCCCTCAGACTTGGGTAAACCTGTGATAAAATCCATTGAAACCTCCTCCCAACGTTGGCTTGGAATGGATAAAGGTTGTAATAGACCCGGTGTCTTAATTGTTTCAACTTTATTTTGTTGGCAAACCAAACATTCCGCCACAAACTTTTGAATATCTGATTTAAGGCCATCCCAAAAAAATTCCTTCTTAACCCTGTGGTAAGTTTTTAAAAATCCTGAGTGCCCTCCTAAGGGAGAAGTGTGCAATTCCATAAGAATCTTTTGTTTTAGCTGGGAATTCTTACAGAGGTATAAGCGATCTTTGTACCATAACGAATCATTTTGCCAGCTAAATGTATCAGAAGTACTGGAATCTTGTTGTAGCTTTCGAATAAGTGCCCACACTTCTTCGTCATTCTTCCATTCCTCCCTTGCTTCGTTTATCCAATCTGGTTGGATAATAGAAATGGCACACAACAATGCTTCCACATCCTCATCCTTTCTTGAGAGTGCATCTGCCACCACATTTTGCTTCCCTTTTTTGTAGATGATTTCAAAGTCATAACCCAACATCTTTGTGACCCACTTTTGTTGCTCTTCAGAGGATAATCTTTGTTCTAAAAAGTATTTAAGGCTATCATGATCCGTTTTTACCTTGAAGTGTCTTCCCATTAGGTAGGGTCGCCATTTCTTAAGTGCATGGAGTATTGCCAACATTTCCTTCTCATAAATAGCTTTGCTTAAAAACTTTCCCTTGATTGGACGACTTTCAAAAGCAATGGGTCTTTCATCTTGCATTAGAACAGCACCAATTCCATTTCCTGAAGCATCACATTCCACAATAAAGGTTTTTGTGAAGTCCGGTGTAGCTAAGACCGGTGCTTGGCACATTGCCTCTTTAAGATGTTCAAAGGCCTTTGTTGCTTCCGGAGTCCATGAAAATGAATCTTTCTTCAATAATGTTGTTAGAGGTGCTGCTATTCTCCCATAATTCTTAACAAACTTGCGATAATACCCTGTCAACCCAAGAAATCCTCGCAGATGCTTTATGGATGTGGGGATTTTCCATTCCTTAATGGCTTTAATTTTGCTAGGGTCTACCTTAACTCCTTCATGAGATACAATATGACCCAAATATTCCACCTCCTGGACTCCAAAGAAACATTTGGATCTTTTTGCATATAATTGTTTCTCCTCCAATAGTTGTAGCACCCTGTCAACATGTTCAACATGATCCTTCCAAGACTTGCTGTAGATTAGTATATCATCAAAAAATACTAACACAAATTTTCTAAGGAATGGTTTGAAAATTGAATTCATCAAACCTTGAAATGTTGAAGGTGCATTGGTAAGGCCAAAAGGCATGACCAAAAATTCATAATGACCCTCATGAGTTCTAAATGCCGTTTTCGGAATGTCTTCAATCTTCATTCTGATTTGATGATATCCCGAACGAAGATCCAACTTGGTGAAGTAAATTGATCCATGCAATTCATCCAGTAATTCATCAATAACAGGAATGGGGAACTTATCTTTAATAGTGAGCTTGTTGAGCTCCCTATAATCTGGACACATGCGCCATGATCCATCCTTCTTGTGCACCAATACTACTGGAGCTGAGAAAGAACTTTGACTCGGTTGAATTATACCAGCCTCTAGCATTTCTGCAACCATACGTTCAATTTCACTTTTTTGGACATAGGGATATCTGTACGGCCTGATGTTTGGAGGAACACTTCCTGGAATCAGATGAATAGCATGATCATGATCACGCATAGGTGGGAGACCTTGGGAGTCTCAAATACCTTGGAATGATTGTCCAAGACTTTTTGGAGATCTGGAGAAATAGATGATTCCAATGTGGAAACATCTAGCGAACATAATTGTGCAATTACACCTCTTTGCTCCTTTTTTAGAAGCTTTGTCATACCATTAGAGCTGATTATCTTTCCTGGTTTCCCTGCAATACCCCTTAATTCAACTTCCTTTCCTTCCGTAGAAAATTTGATGAAAAGTTCTTGAAAATTAAAAGCTATTGTACCCAAGGATTGTAGCCATTGGACTCCTAGTACAACATCAGCACCTCCCATTGGAATGGAAAGCATTGGGCTAGTCAATACATATTCTCCCATGGATAGCTTGATATTATGGCACTTTCCAGAGCAATTTATTGTTCCTCCATTTGCAATCATCACTTGACACTCTGGTGCTGGATATAGGAAGCAATTCAATTCTTTTGCTACCCTACAATGAATAAAATTGTGGGTGCTTCCTGAATCAATCAACACTATTACCTTTTTCTTCTTGATTTGTCCTTCTATCTTGATGGTTTGAGGAGTGGTAATTCCCGCCAATGCATTACAAGATATGGTCGGATTTATTTGTTCTTCATCTAGGCTTTGTTCCTGGAGTATATCTTCTTCTTTTGACCTTTCTTGCTCCTTTTCTTCTTCCTCTTCACAATCTATGTAGAATAATTTCTTCTCAGCACACTTATGACCTTTAGTGTATTTGCTATCACAACTGTAACAAAGCCCTTTTGCTCTTTTTTCTTCCAATTGTTGTGGTGTCAACCTTATAGGTTGTGGAAGACTAGGGGCAACAACACTTCCGTCTTTATAGTTGTGAGTGGTATGCTTCCTGGTTGCCATAATTTTGCTTTCCATTTTTCTTGCTAACCTGAATGCCTTCTCTAATGAATCAGGTTCCCAAAGGCGAACATCATGTTGGATATTATCCTTTAAAGACCCTATGAACACATCAATCCTATGCTCCTCTGGAATATCTTTTACCCTTATGTTCAATTTTTGGAACTCCTCAATGTGCTCCATTACTGAACCCTTTTGTTTGAGACTTATCAATTGGCTAAAAAAAGTGTTGCTTTTTGTATCTTCATAATGTGCTATCAATTCTTCCATAAAAATTGCCCAAGTGATAAATTTTTTACGAGAGCAAAGCCATTGATACCATACAAACTGATTTGGTTCCAAATATACAGTTGCCATACGTACCTTTTGTGCATTTTGCACATTATTGAGATCGAAGAATTGCTCCATCTGTAATATCCATGTAGCGGGATCCTTGCCATCAAACTTCCTCATATCGATTTTTGGAATATGGTGATTCTTCGATCCAACATTAGCGTCTATGGAATCATGATTAACATTTCTTTTGTTCTCATCATGAGTTTCCTTTACTACCTTTTCACCATTAGTGACCCTTTCTTGTAGCAACTTCTTCAATTCTTCCATATCTGTCTTCAAATCCGCCATGTCTCTCTTCAAATCTGTCTTCGAATCATCCATCTTAGCTTCCATGCCCTTTATCTTAGATTCCACGCCACTTATCTTAGCTTCTGTTAGCTTTTGTGAGCGTGACATTTGTTGCACTTGTGCTTGTAATTTTGATATATCATGTAGCATTTCTTCTTCTTCTTCATGAGTGATGCTAGAGCTTTTAGGATCCTTACTAGGTGTTTGAATTTTCTTTCCTCGGGGCATCAGTTACCGATAATAATGCTTTACTATGCCCTTTTAATTCCGTTAAACCAAGCTTACACAAAAATTTAAAAAAAACTACACACCTTTTTTCACTTTATAGAAGCCTGATATTGAATCTGATGTATCTCTATAATTTCGGATCATCCAGTTCTAAAATTGCTACCTGTAGTAGCCTTCCACATCCTCTTTCCAATGCCACAAGTCTGAGCCAAATTGGATTCTCCAACGAAGAGTTATGTGAAATCTCCCACAGTGACTTGATTTTAGATTGGTTCAGTAGAGCGAACTTGTACGACGTGCCACGAGTCACTATTTCAACCTTTGAATCTGAAACACACACACAAGAAACTACAGTCCGTCCTCTTTCTGTACCTTTTTACGAAATTTCAATCCGATCCTCAGAGAGAAAGTTATGACGATTTTCCCCAGGTCACCTGTTTTGAGTGTAATTCAGGAGTCTGCAAAAAGACCAACTTCCTCCGATCATATCTCCGAAAATATTATGCGAAAAGCTCTGACATTCGGACCCAAGGTTCAGCACCAATTCCTCTCAAATGGGTTTTTTTTGCGACTTCTGAAACGTCATAGAAAAAGAGTTATAGCAAAAATGCCACGATGACCTGTTTGGAGCAGCGAAACCTAGAATCCAAAGCTCTGATACCAAATGTTATGAAACCAGCTCAAGAAAAGATAGAAAAGATAGATCAACGCCTTAGAATTCAGCCTCTTCGAGGGGGAAACCTCCTTTACATTACATAAATGAACAATTCTTTGATGATACAAATGACAAAACCTCCTTTCTATATATAGGAGTCTAAGGAGTCACAATATAATCTAGCCGACCTAACAATAATAATATAAAGCCACAAAAATAACAATAGAGGGATTCTATGGGGCACAGAAATAACAATATGGGGGTAATAGGGGCATAACAATATAAATAAGGGGTATAACTACAATAGTAATGGGGTAATCACTAGTATTATAGGGACCCAACAATATATTTTCATATGGAGCTAGTTTTGGGAGTTATTCAATGGTGACCTATCTTTTAGGTAATGGTGGCCTACACTTTAAATTATTTTAATTCACTATTTCTACCTTATATATTGATGATCCTATCATCATATTTTATGAATTGGTTGATCTCCATACTTGGTTGTGCCTTATGATAAATGGTCCATGTTTTTGTTGGTTACTATAAATTGAGCCAATTGGTCTTGAATCAAAACAGGGTGGAGGGTGGTTTATGGTATTTATCAATAACATGTGCCCTATGGGTCCCTAGGTTAGATCATCCATATGATTGAAATTTTGATGGATCTCATTTGAAATCCATATATGTATGTTCTCTAGAAATTGTAACTGGGGAGATTTACAAGAAGAATAGAAACCATTACTTCTATAGATGTTTCTTGACAATGGGGATTTTGGAATTCAATTTTTTTCTCTCCTCTCTCTTACTTGATAGATCTACTTTTATTTGTTTGATATTTTGATTTACATGGTTTCCACAAGATAGATATCGATATTATGTTTATACATACTTTTCCCAGTTTTTCGTGACATGAAATCGATACTTCTAACTCCATGGATGAACTTATTTGTTTGTTGAAATATTGGATAGGAGATCAACTATTTCCTTCCATGACTGATCCAGGTGGCTCGAGACACATGGAAAAGTCCCAGAGGACTCAAGAATGGTCAAAATTCAAAGTGGTCAAATTTCAACCAAACCAGCACCAGATCGAAGAGCTAGTCACCTTGATTTCAACAGTGCGAATGACACTCAAATCCGAGCTCATATGGAGGAGATAGAGCTAGTCAAAGTTAGGCAGTGGGTGAGGTTTAAGTGTCCTACAATTTGAACGACACTGGGCATGAAACCTAGCTCCCAAAAGTTAGCAAATTTGTTGGATGGTTAATTTGCCCAATGACTCTTATTTTTGTTAAAATTAAAAATAATCAATTTCTTTATAAAACAAAAATTCATATATATATATATATATATATATATATATATATATAATGAGGTGGCGGGCCATGAACCCAGCTACTGCCCCCATTGGGCATATATTAAAAGCATGATATTAAAAAAAAGGGTTGGTGGACATGACCCCGCCGGACCCTCCAACCACCAACTGAATAGATATATATATATATATATATATATATATATATATATATATATATAAACATTGTAATGGGGCAGGCCGCCACTGGCGGACCCGACCCCTCTACTTGCCACTTGTCACTTGTACTCCATGGGTGGCGGGGTTTGAACCCACTCGGCTGAAACGGCCGGCCCTCCATTCAGGAGCCCACACCAACACATGTATTAACACCAACACATCAAATCGTGTAACAAAATAAATCCGCGCCAAAATAATACATGCGCACCAATTTTGGCAGGGGCAGATTTGATCCCTTGACCTCCTCGCCTCCAATACTCCACCCTGGCCAATGAAACTAAGTGGAACATTGATAATTCTGTCGGTGCACCTTTATTTAAACTGGTATTTTCTCATATGCACGCGGGGGGGGATAGCACACGAAACGGGAGAGCGGATTTGAACGGAACGGTGTGGTGGAACCATGAAACATTGGAACCCCAATTGTGCGGAACCATGATTTGCAGTGTTGAGGCAAAACTATGTCGGCATGCTTTTCGAGACAGTTCTTGTAGAGAATCTTAAGATGCTAAAAAGATTCCCTGGGCAGTAAAATATTACATTGTGATAATGTTATCATGTTTACAGTCATTTTTCTCAGATTTTTGCAGGGAAAGAAATGACGAGATCAGTTTCGCCTTTTGAGTAGCGGATTTTCCAAATTCCCAACAGAGGAGAATCTTTGACAATCTTGAGGGAATCTCCAAGATTCCTTGAAGGCCGAAATTTCCCATATCTAGAATGCAGCCAACTTTATACTCATTTTTCTCAGAATTTCGCAAGGATCTCAATGGTGAGATCAGGTTTTTGATTTGAGTTTTAGATCTCCAGTCAACCCATAGGAAGGAATCTTTGGAAAATCACGGGAATCTGAAAGATTCCTACAAGCCCAGATTTTGACAGTGTCAAATTTTGACGAATGGATAGTTGATTTTACACCTCTCAATGACACAAATTAAGTGGTACAATCATTTTTTGTAGTTGAGCTTTCTATGTTCTGGCCATTTTCTAGATTGAAGTGATAGTGTGAGATTTCAAAGCATGGATAGTCGATTCTATGCCATTCGACGCCACGATTTTGATCGTGCATTTAGATCTAGCAGCTGAGTATTCTCTTCTTCAACCAGCATCAGAGTTGAGGTATATGAAGTGTTGTTTTCATGTACTTCTTTGATCATTTGCTGTGAGATGTACTATGTTGTTTCGATTCCTGCTTGATGTATGAGGCAGAATCTTTGTGTCTATTTCATGTGAGATGTATTCATCATGGATTTTTATGTATGTTTTGATTGAGATACCTTTGTTTCCATGATGGGGGGATAGTCATTGTCACCATGGATGTTTTGGTTGATATCCCTTTGATGCCATGATGGCGGGATACTCATTGTCATGATGTGTACGATTATGTCATGCTAATAGGAGGTCTATTGTGAGTGATAATTCATGTAGCGGAATGTCTCATGGAGAGACTTTGCCATTCATGTAGAGGGCACATGTCCTTGTATGACAGAAAACATAGTCATGTACATCTTCACCATTTCCAACACTGAATGAAGTAGCCAACACCATCTTGACACCGGGCCCAGAGATGTAGTCCACACTCGACGAACTCTGTTATCAATATGTCATGTCTATGATTTGTTGATTTTAATTATGTTTCCATTTTATTAAGCATGCATATATGTTCATCTATGCTCTGTTAAAATGCAATTCTAACTACATCAAAGGAGTAAAAGATCTTTGTTAAATCCAGAAGTTGATTCAACTCGGATCATGTTTGGTCTCAGAGCAGTCTTTTCGTTGATGTAAATTACAAGTGTGAATAATGGAACATGCATCGATGGAGGATGACAAAGAGATGTATGAGACCATGTCGAAAGTGTCAAAAAATATGGACATAATTTATGAAGCTCTACGAGAAGAGAAAGAGGAGAAACAAAGGTTTCTATGATAGCTACAAGCTAAGGACGAGGCCATGGAAAAGTTGCAGTGTGACCCCTGTGAGGTAAAAATTAATTCTCTGACTTCGTGTATGTTTCTTGATGATGATTTTGTTGTTTTTCAAAATCATACCATAGGAATTGGCTCCAAACTGCTGAAGAGAATGGGGTATGAAGGAAAAGGCTTGGGCATTAATGGCCAAGGCATTGTTAACCCCATCAAGGTAGAGGAATTACCCGGTCAGGAAGGACTTGGGTATGTCGGGAAGGAAGTTGGGGAATGCACCAAGAGAGCCAGTGAACCACCAACAACAGACGATGAGGAGCCCTCATCAGTCCTTTCTAGCTCGACAGTGGAGGTAAAATATTTTGATTTCCCTTCAGTTTCATCTTCACATAGTATAATTTTTGTTGGAAATGTGGATATACCAATTATAGGGACAAACCTAAGGCTCCTTACCAGGATGAGGTACAAGGGATAAGAAGAACTTGGTGTTAATAGCCAAGGCATAACTCAACCATTGGAGGTTGTGCAAAGACCTATATTTGGAAGCTTTGGATACACCAAAGGAGAATGCTCAAGGGTGTCAGATGCTTCTGAGAAATTGTTGAAATAATTGAGGAAAGAGAATGATGGGAACACATCACTATCATCCCATGGTAGTGCCCATTGTAGGGAAAGAGATGAGCAAAGCTCTCATCGCCATAATTACACTAGAGAGATTGAGGAAAGGTATAACAAGTCTCAATATTCAAATTTTCATTTCGATTATAATCATGTTGTTAATGATGGACATAAACCATGGAATCAAAAAACAACATGTGCTTTTTGTGGTTTACATAACCATGTATTTGATGGGTGCTGGAAGAGAATAGCAGCACGAAAGAGGATGAGGCATGAAAGGCCTTCTCCATAGTAGAGAAATAAGCATGTTAAGTATATTTGGAGGAAATAGACTTATTGTAGTCCTCGCGACAGAGGTGGTCATAAAAAATCCACATATTGGAGGCTCCATCCAGAGTAGCACCTTAAAGACCAAGCATCAATGCATGAACCAGTTGAAAAAGTCGCTCGACAAGCAAAACCACCATAGGGGGGTAACCCATTCACATTGATAAGTGAAATATGGTTTCTAGATACGTTAGCTTGTCATGGTCGAGTTTCCGTAATTCATTTGTTGCAATTCAAATGTAATAGTGATGATGTGTTTTCCATCACTTGTTAAGCAACGATGATATTTTGGCCTTGTTTTCATAGTTAGGGTATTATTTCCATTTTGATGTAAACTTGACCACCCAATATGTGTTATAAAATCATGGAAAGAATGGGATGCTTTGGCCATTAGTTGGTCATATGAATTAAGAATGTAATTTGTAGAATTGTACTACAGGTTTGTAGAGGTTGCAAGTGTTGTCTCATCGCTTATGGCTCTGAAGGACAAAGGTGAAGGAGAAGGAAGGGTGACTTATGAGACACTTGTGGCGTAGAAAATGTACAAAGAAGTTGTAGATTATTTTCATGCCTTTTGAGGACCAAAAACTCCTCAGTGGGAAGGATTGATACAAGTGGCTCCAAACACATGCAGAAGTCCCATAGGACTCAGAAAGGGTCGAAATTCAAAGTGGTCAGATTCCTCCAAAACTAGAGCTAGATTGAAGTGCTCGTTGCCCTGATTCCAACGGTGTGAATGACACTCAAATCCGATCTCGTGTGGAGGAGATAGAGCTAGTAAAAGTTGCGGTCAAAGTTGGGTAGTGGGCCAGGTTTAAGTGCCCTACAATTTGACCGACACCATGGCATGAAACCTAGCTCCCGAAAGTGGGTGAATTTGTTGGATGGTTAATTTTCCCAATGACCCTTATTTTCGTTAAAATTAAAAATAATCAATTTCTTTATAAAACGAAAATTCAAAAAAATATATATATAATGAGGTGGCGGGCCATGAGCCCCGCCACACCCCCCATTGGGCATGTATTAAAAGCATAATATTAAAAAAAAGGGTCATTGGCCATGACCCCACTGGACCCTCCAACCACCAACCAAAATATATATATATATATATATATATATAAACATTGTAACGGTGCAAGCCACCACCGGTGGACCCGACCCCTATCTTTACCACTTATCACTTGTACTCCATGGGCGGCAGGGTTTGAACCCACCCGACCGAAACAGCTAGCCCACCGTTCAGGGGCCCACACGAACACACGTATTAAAACCAATGCATCAAACAATGTATCAAAACAAATCCACGCCAAAATAAACATGCGCGCCAATTTTGGCAGGGGCGGGATTTGATTCCCCAACCTCCTCGCCTCCAACACTGCGCCCTGACCAACGCAACTAAGTGGAACATTGATAATTCCAACAACGCACCCTTATTTAAACTAGTATTTTCTCATATGCGCGGGGGGGGGGGGTGAGAACACACGGAATGGGAGAGTAGATTTTAACAAAATAGAGACCAGCGGAACGGTGTGGTGGAACCATGAAACTTTGGAACCCTGATTGTGCAGAACCATGAGTTACATTGTTGAGGCGAAACTATGCCGGTACATTTTTTGGACAATTCTTGCAGAGAATCTTAAGATGCTAAAAACATTCCCTAAGAGGTAAATTTTTACATTGTCAGAATGTTATAAAGTTTACTGTCATTTTTCTCAGATTTTCGCAGTGAAAGAAATGGCGAGATCAATTTCTCCTTTTGAGAAGTTGATTTTTAGATTCCCAACAGAGGAGAATCTTTGAGAATCTTGAAGGAATCTTCCAAATTCCTTGGAGGCTGAAATTTCCCAGATCCAGAATGTAGCCAAATTTATACTCATTCTTCTCAGAATTTCACAAGGATCTCAATGGTGAGATCAATTTTCCGATTTGAGTTGTAGATCTCCAGTCAAACCAGAGGAGGAAATCTTTGGAGAATCACAAGGAATCTAAAAGATTCCTACAAGCCCAGAATTTGATGGTGTCGGATTTTGTCGAATGGATAGTCGATTTTACACCTCTCGACGACGAAAATTCAGTGATGTAGTCAGTTTTTGCAGCTGAGCCTTATATTTTTTGGCCATTTTCTACATTGAAGCGATGTTGTCATATTTCAAAGCATGGATAGTCGATTCTATGCCATTCGATGCCACGATTTCGATGGTGCATTCAGATCCAGCAGTTGAGTATTCTCTTCTTCAACCAACATCAGAGTTGAGGTATATGAACTGTTGTTTTCATGTACTTATTTGATCATTTGCTATGAGATGTACTATGTTTTTCCGATTCCTGCTTGATGTATGATGCAAAATGTTTGTGCCTATTTCATGTGAGATGTATTCATCATGGATTTTTATGTATGTTTTGATTGAGATACCTTTGTTGCCATGATTGCGAGATACTCATTATCACCATGGGTGTTGTGGTTGAGATCCCTTTGATGCCATGATGGCAAGATACTCATTGTCACCATGTGTAAGATTATGCCATGCTGACAGGAGGTCTATTGTGAGTGATAGTTCCTGTAGCGGAATGTCTCGTGGAGATAATTTTACACTCATGTAGAGGGCACATATCCTAGTATGACAGAAAACATAGTCCATGTAAATCTTCACCATTTCCAGCACTGAATGAAGCAGTCAACACCATCTTGACACCAGGCACGGAGACGTAGTCCACATAGGAAAAACTCCATTATCAACGTCTCATGTCTATGATTTTTTTTATTGTCATCATGTTTCCATTTGCTTAAGCATGCATATACGTTCATATATGCTTTGTTAAAATGCAATTCTAAGTACATCACGGAAGTAAAAGAACTTGGTTAAATCTGGAAGTTGAGTCAACTCGGATCAAGTTTGGTATCAGAGTGGTTTTTTCATTGATGTGAATTGCAAACGTGAACAATGGAACATGTAGTGGTGGAGGATGACAAAGAGATGTACGAGACCATGCTCAAAGTGTCCAAAAATATGGACATCATGTATGAAGCTCTACGAGAAGAGAAATAGGAGAAATAGAGGTTGCTATGACAGCCTGAAGCTAAGGACAAGGCCTTGGAAAAGCTGCAACGTCACCCCTGTAAGGTAAACAATAATTCTCTGACTTCATGTATGTTTCCTAATGATGATTTTGTTGTTTTTGAAAATCATGCCACAAGAATTCGCTGAAAACTACTGAAGAGAATGGGGTGTGAAGGAAAAGTCTTGGGCATTAATGGCCAAGGCATTGTTAACCTCGTCAAATTAGAGGAATTACACTATCCGGAAGGACATGGGTATGTCAGGAAGGAAGTTGGGGAATGTGCCAAGAGAGCCAGCGAGCCACCAACAATAGATGATGAGAAGCCCTCATCAGTTCTTTCTAGCTCGAAAGTGGAGGTAAAAGATGTTGATTTCCCTTCAGTTTCATCTTCACATAGTATAATTTCTATTGGAAATGTGGATATACCAATTATAGGGTCAAACCTAAGGCTCCTTACCAGGATGAGTTACAAGTAAGAAGAAGAACTTGGTGTTAATAGGCAAGGAATAACTCAGCCATTGGAGGTCATGCAAAGACCTCAATTTCAAGGATTGGGATACAGCGAAGGAGAATGCTCAAGGATCTCAGATGCTTTCGAAATATTGTTGAAATCTTCGAGGAAAGAGAATTATGGGAACACATCACCATCATCCCATGGTAATGCTCCTTGAATGGAAAGAGCTGAGCCTAGCTCTCATCGCCATAATTACACCAGAGACAACAAGGAAAGGTATAACAAGTCTCAATATTAAAATGTTCATTCTGATTACAATCATGTTGTTAATGATGGACATAAATAATGGAATCAAAAAACAACATGTACTTTTTGTGTTTTACATAACCATGTATTTGATGAGTGCTGGAAGAGAATAGAAGCATGAAAGAGGATGAGGCATGAAAGGCCTTCTATACAACAGAGAAATAAGAAGGTTAAGCAAATCTAGAGGAAGAAGACTTATTTCAGTCACTGCGATAGAGGTGGCCATCAAAGAGCCACATCTTGGAGGCTCCATCGAGAGCAACGCCTTAAAGACAAAGTGTCGGTGCATGAACTAGTTGAAAAAGTCGTTCGACAAGCAAAACCACCACAGGGGGGGTGACCCATTCACATTGATAAGTGAAAAATGGTTTCTAGTTATGTTAGCTTGTCATGGTTGCGTTTCTGTAAATCATTTGTTGCAATTTAAAATGTGAAAGTGATGATGTGTTTTCCATCACTTGTTAAGCAACGATGATATTTTGGCCTTGTTTTCACAGCTGAGGTATTATTTCCATTTTGATGTAAACTTGACCACCGAGTATGTGTTATAAACTCATGACAAGTACAGGATGCTTGGTCCATTAGTTGGTCATGTGTATTAAGAATGTATTTTTCATAATTGTACTATAGGTTTGTAGAGGTTGCAAGTGTCATCTCATTGCTTATGGCTTTGTTAACCTGTTAACACTACCTGCTCATACCCCTCATATATTGCAACCCTTTGATGTGAGTGTGTTTGGGCCTTTCACGAACTATTTCAAGTTATATCAAGCTTCATGGATGGAAAATAATCTAGGGATTTAAGTGAAAAATTTTGAGCTAGGAAAGCTTGCAAGTAAAGCCTTTAAAAGGGCTCTCACACCATTAAATATCAAGGTTGGATTTAGGAGGATTGGAATTTGACCACTGTATTATGATTCTTTATGCATGATACTAGTTTTAGTGAGGCATTTCATGTGGATGATCAGGAAGAAGGGAATGTCCAAGCACATGTTAATGCACAAGAAGAAATGGATGAACAGGAAGGTGTAGGCACAACTGATAATATGATTTCTCTGTCAAGGACACTTCTATGGTGATTATGATAGGCATGTTAGTGAAACACAATATAATCATGAACTAATTGATAGTAGCATGGAGGTTTTTTTACTAAATGAAGCACATGAAACCTCTGGGTGTGATATTCTTAATGGCTTTGTTAATCATGCCACTAACAATGATAATGTGGTTGAAAATGACATTGTTAATATTGCACTAGGAAGAAAAATTAACTAATTGATATTTCCAAGCCAAGTAACCCTACCATCATGGCTGGTAGAGCCCATGATGAATATGAACAAACATAATTTGTCAAGAACCAATGAAGAAAACATGAGCATACCTTCACAACCAGTAGAGTCAAACAATAAAATTGTTCATATTTTTATGGATAATAGATCAATGGAAGAAGATATTGTACATAATGAGGAATGAGATGAACAGAATAATATAGTTCAATTAGTTGTTCTAGATATTGAAAGGAAAGTGTCAACCAAGGACCAACAAGTGTGAGGGAGGAGGAAATTACTTGGTCAGTTCCTAAAGTTACAAGTAGAGAGAGTGTCAATGAAAAGAAGGAAATAAATAATAGATAGTATTTTTTTGGGTTTAAGGTCACAGTTACTCACCTTATAACATGATATAAAATTATTAGTTGAGTCTGAACAAAATAAACTTGCAATTCATGAATTAAAATAGAAAGAGAAGGATTTAACCAAGGAAACAAAGGTAACAAGGGTTGTTGTAGCACAAGGTTGAGCAGAGGAAAGGATTCAAAGAAAGAAAGTAAGGCAAAAGAAGGACTATAAAAATAATTTGGAAAGTAAGGAAAAGGAATCAAGAAAGATTCAACAATTGCTTCAACAAAAATAAGGTATGATAGATAGTGTTGAAATCAAATTCAATGAAACCAGGATGATCTCAAACATATTGGACCATACTATAGATAATACACCATTATTCCACGACTTCATAAACATACAAGACCCTTGCTATCGAAATGGGGGTTTTCCCACTCGCTATATCCCTACCACTACATGTGTCAATCCTATGTATGATTATCAAACATCACCACTTAATGCAAATGTTAGTACTGCAAGTGTGACCAATGAGTAATCAATTTTTCCATGGCTACAAGGGGCGAATTTGACTCAATCATATGGTAACAATCTAACACATCCTAATCAACCAGTATTAGGTAGGCCAACCTACTTGGATCCAGTAGGCAACTCAACAAGGTTGGGAAATGAAGATTCTAGAGGCCATCAAGCATAAGGGTGTCATACTTTTTTTGTGTAAATACATTAGGATGTGAATTTTTGCAAGGATGACCATTTTAGATATTGATGTAATCTATATATGACTGATATAGATACTAATATAATCTATCCGTATTTTTAAATTTGAGTTTGTTTTGACATAATTGATTTCTATGATCTTTCTCAGTTCTATTCATTTGTATTTGAGTAGAACATAGGATTTTCTCTCATGAAACTAGGTAGGTTGTTCTCTCTTGCAGCCAAATACTAGATGTTTGCAGTCGGGCAAGCAATTTTTGTTGCAATATGTTGAAATTTACTTTTATTTAACTTTCACCTACACCCAACACTTTATCGATATTGAAGCTAAGACTTTGTTTAATGAATTTTATTTTAACTTGAAACAAATTATATATGGATTCATGTAAGAATGTCTAATTTATCCACACCCATAGAATAATGTTATTCAAATATGGTATGAATGAGAGTCAATCCTAGATGGTCATGAACAAAGAATTATTTTCCCTCAAATCAATAGTAGCTTGGTTCAAATATTGTAATTATCTTTGTTAATCCTTTACATGGTTAAAGCATTTAATAATTGAATACAATGAAATTATCTACTCTATTTAGGTTTATATAAAAATTGTTATAGAGTTTTAATATATATACAATTTTTACTATAATCATTGGTCATATAAAAAAAACAAAAATAATCACGATTGAACCAATAAGTTATTCACATTATTCAAACTCACAAGGATCCATCCCAAGAAATGAGATTAATCAAGGAACCAATGCTTAATTGTTATTAACTATCTCAAACATCCAGGAAAGCATGATAAGGATGGTTTAAAGGAAAGCATGAAAAATAAATTAGGGTCTATGAAGTGTGTGTGAAGTATCTTATCCAAATCACCCCACTAGAAGGAAAAGAGTTTGTGAGGAGAATTGAAGACATAATGGAACATGACAAGAATTAGGTTAAGTGGAAGAGTGATGGATGTTTTCCATTTGAAAGGCAACCTCAACAACAAGTATAAGAGACAAGATCAAGAAAATATGAGGTAAAAAAACACAAGCCAAGGTGGAGAATGGGAAATAAGGAACTCTCACAATTATGGAAATGGACCGAGAAGAATCTCAATGAGTTGGCAGATGAAAAGAGGGTAAAGATGCTAGATGTGATAGATTTGTGGAAAGAATTGACTGATGCTATGGATCCTTCTACTAGAATTAAGGCAAAATATCACCACAAGAATGGTCATGTTTACTGTTGGAAAGTCTTTTGTTTTCCAACACGGTAGGATCTGGATGGGTTTTGCAAATAATTTCTCACATCATGGCATTGAGGGTGTTTTTCCACCTGATTCGATTCCTCCTAAAATTCAAACTAAGTTACATGCGAAGTCTACAACTCACAAATCCAAATGTTATGCTAAAAAGGGAGCTCCCACTACTTCTATTCAAACATCTAAAAAAGAAATTCAAGCTTTAAACACAAAGGTTCTAGAACGTGGTAATACATATCTGTCAAGAATATTCAAGATGAACACACTCTTTATAAACACTACTTATAACCTAAACCCATATTCTTGAAACCCTATTAGTGCATAAAAACTAAAATTTTTAAAACCCTATCATTGCATAAAAACACTATTAGTGCCCACTGATATAAATTACAAACAAATGCACATAACTAAAAAAACCCTAACCTAATTTTACATCCAAAAACACACATTTTTGAAACACCCAACACCTTTTTTAAACACCCAAAGAATTAACTAAAATTCCCAACAGTTGGATTGAATGTGTTGAAAAACAAAGAGTGGTAGCCAGTAGGATATGATATCCTGCAGGAAAGCCAACCACAAAGACACCATAATGCCCAAATGTTGTTGCAACATTCATGAAAATGGAAGCAGCTCACCATAGCTTACCTGCAATAGAGAGACAATCAAATTAGTTTGCTCAGTTCTTGAGCAAACTGCAAAAAAAATTACAAACATTTCATGGATAAAATTTGAAAAACACTAGCTTACACTCATCAAAGCCGAATGGAGCCTGACACCTGCATGTCCATTATTGAACCAAATGAAATATCCCAGAGGCTCCATCACAGACCATAGGGCACACAATCAACAGAGAGAACAAGTGTAATGGTAAAACCCCCATGAACCACACGAAACAATGACGCCCCTCCCATAGCGCAAGAAAGGATTCACAAGTCGACTAGAGAAAGAGATGGTTCGAATGACAGTTGGGGTGACTCAATGCCCAAACAAGAATACAAATGGATAGGAACAACCTCGAGAAAATGTCGATTGCAAAGCCATAAAATGACCCTAAATTCCCTCAATTAGTTCGCCCACCCACCGTGAGGCGTGGCTCCACCAACTAGATGGGTGTTGTACGACTTACTTGGCAGCTTCCACGTGGTTTGCGGTCATGGTAGGGAGGGCGCACAACAACTGGGAACCCTCCCCCTATATAAAAATATAATGAAAAAAAATATTGTGTTTTTTTTCCATGAATTTTAAGGTACATTACATAACTAATATTTTATAGAATATTTTCTCTAGTTATTTTTATTATTGTTATTTCCTTAATTACTCAATGATTATTTAAAACATTTTTTCCTTGGCCTTACTCATCTTTATTTCCATGAATTTGGGAGAAAATTGAATTGATAGATTATATTCCATATGAATACCATAGGTTCTTTAAATACACTATATTCCAAGTGAATACCATGGGTTCTCATAACCTTATAGCTGGGTAACTTAACAAGTCAAATTTACCTTAATTACCTAACATGAATAAAAAAATAGAAAAAAACTTATAAATTTTATTTATATAGCTTTATTTTTTTTAATGTAAAGTTATTTTTATTATTATTGTTTAGATAACATTACGAAATCTTTACTATACTCAACTAAAAACACCTATTACTCAATAACGAATTGTTAATAACTTTCTCACTCTAAAACAGTGGAGGGCCTCCAGGGTTTGGGTGAGAAAAAATAATTCCGAAAAATGAAAACCAAATTTCTCTTTCTTCTGGAGACTTATGCGTTAGTCAAAGGTGCCCCAACATGACATCCCCGCCCTGGCTCGCAGCACTGGGATTGTAACGACCTGCGGTTCCTGGGCGCACGGGCAGACGATGCGTGTGTGCGGATGAACAGTGCGACCTACGGTTCGGTTGGAGGACAAGCTCACGACTTGGATGTGTGATGTATTATGCGCATAAGGAAGTGAAGAGCGAGTGTATATATGGCGTGGAGCATGTATGGAGGCCGACCTATATCAATGAAGGGGCCGACATGATAGTTTGAGGTGTTTGCAAGGAGTTGTGGGCGTTGGGGAGGTCGGCTGGGCAGCCAAGACCTCGCCCTACCTTTGGTATAAATGGAGGAGCGTTGGAGCTCATTCGAACCATCTCTCATCACTCAACTCATTCGCTCAACAAGAGGAGTGTGCAGATTTGAGGTAGACGTAGCAAAGAAGGTTAAGGCGCATGACTTGGTGATGCACCCATTCTTGGGCGAGGCTACATGAGGAGTAGGCGCATATCTTGGTATTGAGTGAAGGGTGCGGGCAGGAGCGCCCGGTGGTTGGGTGAGGGCGTGCACGGGTGTGTGGTGCCCAACGGACGGTTGAGGCGTGCACAGGTGTGTGGTACATGGTTTATACGATGGAGTGCCCGACGGTGAAACGTTGGTGGGCGCCCGGTTTGTGCGATGACTTGGCACGGGTTCTTGGGTGACTCGGGTGAGCGCCTGCCCGTCGTGCAAGTGTGCACGGTGACTTGGTGAAGTGTTGAGATTGTGAACGGAGGTGTGTCTCGGGCAGAGGCACCCGTGTGTGGCGACTTGGAGGCACGCTCGAGTTGGGAAAACAACACGATCATGCGATGAGGTGAACGAAGGGTTGGAGAGTCGTGCGGCGACCATGTGGAGGCACCGACGAGCTGGGCAACTGAGTTTGCCGAAGTTGTGAAAATTTGTCTAAGTATAAATTTGGGGTTTCCCAAGGATTTATTCTGTACTTTGTAAAAGTGAAGATTGTGTAATATATTGATTCGGGCATACTTATATTGCAGGGACTTGCCCCTCCCTTTATACTGTTGTGCATTTCTCTTGTATAATGTTGTTTATGTGAATGTTATGGGCTTTCACTTGTATAAAGGAACACATAATAATACTTGGTAACGAAAATAAGACTAAGTATGGAATGTTAGGCGTAGTCTACAATCATAAGTATTGGTGAAAAGAAAATGATTGGTAGTGCCACACCTCGCTATAAGCAGTTGAAAGACTACTATAGGTGTAGGGGCGTGACAGGTGGTAACAGAGCAAGGTTGCTCGTGACGAAGTGACAGTGGAAGCAAGTACTTGAAGGTGAAGGAAGCTGATTTCACATACAAGTGGAAGAAGGGTTGGTTCATGGATGCAGGGAACTTGGTGAAGCTGGTGAATGGTGAAACAGGTTTGGCAGAGGTGAAGCTTAATGATTGGACCAAGCTGAACGATAAGGCATGGCAAGTTTGAAAGAATGCGAAGGGAAGCTCTTGCTTACCTTATACAAGTTGAAGCGGATGAAAGAAGAGAATCCCCGGATTCAAAAGGAACTTGAAGTCTTGGAAAAGAATGTTGAAGACGAACTTCTTCAACTTGGTTGGACAATGGGGCAAGATGAAGTTGCAGATTGTGCTGACAAGGAAGAGGAAGTCGTGATGATCGAAGATGTTGCAGATGTGACAATGATGGAGGATGAACTTGAGATTGATCAAGTTGGACCAGGATCATGCAGTTTGCAGACATGGATGAATGAGGATACTCATTTGGAGGAGCCTCATGATGATGAAGTAAGTATTGATACTTGTGTTTCATCTAAGCATTTGGTAGATGGACCGTATGCAGGGAAGGGCAAAATCAGTTTGCTGATGCTAAGGAGGATCTTACCATGGATGTCTATGATGAGACCTTGTATGGAGAAGCAAGGATTGTTGATTGTTGCAGGACTTGTTGGGGTTGTTTGTGACCTTATGATAGAAGGTACAAAGGCCCGTGACAAGGGAGGAACATGATGATCGTTGCGGAGGATTGGGTCATGCTTTAGCCACGTTGGCTAAGTGCCCGGCATGACTCATGGACAGACTGAGGTGAGCACATATTTGAGGTATGATGATGCTTGGGTGGACTTCTCATGGCCGAGACCAAGAGCAAGTCTTGGTGGAACCTTTAGTGGGGGAGCTATGATGGAAGGGACTCGTGAGGATGATGATATGGTTGGGTGACCGAGTTCACTAGACCGAAGATTGCAGCTTGGATGAGGATGACCGATTGTTGTGATGAGTCTACTTGGTTGGACTACATGGGAAAATTAGTTATGGACATCAAGTTGGAGACATGGAGCATGGCAGTCTATGCAGGGACATTATGCAGGAGCACTTATAGAGGTGTCATATGGGCATCCAATGAGGAGTGCCAAGGCAGGGATGTTGTGCAGGTGGATTTGCTGGTGTGACATGGAGATGTGTTACTTATGAGCCGATGGAGAGGTTATGCACTCTTGTACAACAAGGCCATGGACTTGGATGGAGTTGTGAGTAGACTATGGAGCATTCCTACTACATGGAGAGTTGAGGCATCTTGCAGAGACCTTTGGGCCGAGACTTGTATGCTTGCTGAGATGTTGGTTGGAGATGACCCATGGAGCTCATGATGACATGAGATTGTTGTGACTTTTGGAGTTACAACGATGATGATGCCTTGGTGGCAACACTTGGGCATGGGTTGAGCCGAGACTCAACTACTTTTGACACATGGGAGCTGATTGATTTATGATCATGGGCAGCACATGGATAGATGAGACAAGTGTATACTTGTTTCTACAACAGACTTAAGGGATGGCACATTGCAGATATGATGGAGGTTACTTCATGGACCTGGATGTGGCACATCGAGAGTCGAAGTTTGATGGGATGGTCTCTTCATATTGAGGAGGCACACATATGGATGATGATGTTGGGATAGATGTGGCTGATTTCATGCAACACATTGGTACCAAACATCATGGACAACATGTTACAGATGAGATGAGGGCTACTTCATGGACCTGAGCATGGCTTACACTTATATGGAGATAGATTCTTGATCGGGTTGAGGATGTGACAGGATGTTTTGAGAAACAACTGATGGTGGCATGAGGATGTGCATGCTCATGGTTTGAGCGTGACAGTTGGATTAGCCACCCAACTAGTTCAGGCATGGGGATCGACAGTGTGCAGAGATGTGTTAGCATTTTGTTGGAGTATCGTGGCAGCATTTCACATGAGGACGACACATGATGAGGTCGACACGAGAGGTTGCAGGAAGCATGTAGCTTGAGATGAAGGGCCAGCCTTCCAGGATGGAGAGCAACATGTGGAGATTGTGACAGGGTGGTCGATGGTCATGGATTGAGATGATTTCCAATGTATAGCATACCGATGGGGTGTATACCTTGGTATGGTGATCTTGGTGACAGATGGTTGCCGGGACGAGACATGATGGAGACAGTGGTTCTACATATGTTGCAAAGATGTTTGTAGTATGTAGAGAAGTTAGCATCATGGTTGAGATAGATATTGTTGTTGATCTTGGTGGATGGCTACCAGGATGGTATTTTGTCGAGGATGACAATGATTTCAGGTGGAGGAGGATGTAACGACCTGCGGTTCTTGGGTGTGCGGGCGGACGATGCGTGCGTGTGGATGAACAGTGAGACCTGCGGTTCGGTTGGAGGATGAGCTCACGACTTGGATGTGCGATGTATTATGTGCATAAGGAAGTGAAGAGCGAGTGTATATATGGCGTGGAGCATGTATGGAGGCCGACCTATATCAATGAAGGGGCCGACATGATAGTTTGAGGCGTTTGCAAGGAGTTGTGGGCGTTGGGGAGGTTGGCTGGGCAGCCAAGACCTCGCCCTACCTTTGGTATAAATGGAGGAGCATTGGAGCTCATTCGAACCATCTCTCATCACTCAACTCATTCACTCAACAAGAGGAGTGCACAGATTTGAGGTAGACGCAACAAAGAAGGTTAAGGCGCATGACTTGGCGATGCGCCCATTCTTGGGCGAGGCTACATGAGGAGTAGGCACATATCTTGGTATTGAGTGAAGGGTGCGGGCAGGAGCACCCGGTGGTTGGGTGAGGGCGTGCACGGGTGTGTGGCGCCCGGTTTATACGACGGAGTGCCCGACGGTGAAACATTGGTGGGCGCCCGGTTTGTGCGACGACTTGGCACGGGTTCTTGGGTGACTCGCGTGAGTGCCTGCCCGTCGTGCAAGTGTGCACAGTGACTTGGTGAAGTGTTGAGATTGTGAACGGAGGTGTGTCTCAGGCATAGGCGCACGTGTGTGGCGACTTGGAGGCGCACCTGAGTTGGGCAAACAACACAATCGTGCGACGAGGTGAATGAAGGGTTGGAGAGTCGTGCGGCGACCATGCGGAGGCGCCGACGAGTTGGGCAACCGAGTTTGCCGAAGTTGTGAAAGTTTGGCTAAGTATAAATTTGGGGTTTCCCAAGGACTTAGTCTGTACTTTTTAAAAGTGAAGATTGTATAATATATTGATTCTGGCATACTTATATTGCAGGGAGTTGCCTCTCCCTTTATACTGTTGTGCATTTCTCTTGTATAATGTTGTTTATGTGAATGTTATGGGCTTTCACTTGTATAAAGGAACACATAATAATACTTGGTAAAGAAAATAAGACTAAGTATGGAATGTTAGGCGTAGTCTACAATCGTAAGTATTGGTCAAAAGAAAACGATTGGTAGTGTCGCACCTCGCTATAAGCGGTTGAAAGACTACCGCAGGTGTAGGGGCATGACAGGGATTGTTGGAACAAGTGAGCTCTGTCTGACTTGATTATGATTTATCTTCCCAATAAATTAGTTATGGTTTGATTTTTTGATCAATTTTCTGCTTTCGATTTTCTTCTTCTAGGATCTCCATGTTCTCACGCTTTCCTCATCCCGGTATCCACTTAACTCAATGAACGGTCTGCTTATCTTCATCTGTAACAACTTCACAAACATGTAACACACATTTCAGTCAACGATCTGCTCATCTTTACGCGTAACACGCTCACTGCGAACAACTAACTTTGAATATGGGCGACGTAATCATTATGATAAGCATTATCTGAAAATTTCCGGAAAATCCCACAAAGTCGTATCCATTTTAGGTTCATCTTATTATATGGTTCCTGCAAAATCTCTCTCATGGATCTATCCTAGTTAAAGAAATTGAAATTTCAGTTATAGAACGTCGAGATGGAGCATGTTATGTTTGAATACATCTCACTCCTTTCTTATCGGGCATTTGAAAGATGTTAAAATTTTAGGTAAGAAAAACTATAGAGATAAGTTTATTTCTCTATTACTATTATTGTTATTTTGCTTAGTAACATTCTTCACATATGTCTTCAACTTTAGTTATAACACCATATACCGACACTGTTAAGTAATTTAAAATTTAAATACCTTCTATTGGCTATTATCTTCGTAAACTTGAAAATATTATAATGAATAAAGAATACGCAAACACACGAGTGATACATATAAACGGCAAAATCATCTCTTATCCGTTATTTCTCAAATAATTGTGTGGCAAAACATAAATCTTTATTGCGTATGTTTATTTTATTTTATTTTGTGTTTCGTAAACAACCATACAATTGTATTAGTAAACGTCAAATATAAAACTGAATACATGAATGTTGGTTCAGTAACAACATAATTCTAAAAGAGGTACAATTTGCCACTCATGATTTGGGGTGCTTCTAAGTACTTTCTGAACATGCAGCTGGACCAAATTAGATGATCTATTCCATGTTCTATCAAACCTTTTATTTTTCATGATTTGGGCAAATCGTATTTATCCCTACTAAATATTTCCTTGGTCGGTCTCTTTTGGATATATTTGTGATTTGTGACTGGAATTCTGTTTCTGGGTCTTACTACTTTTAACAGACGCATATGAACTATCTGCAACTCTTACAGTTCTGATCGATCGATCTGTTAAGGAATCAATACCGACTGCATTAATCTCAGTAACTGGACACGAACCTCCCCCACTGGGAGACCTATAGTTTTGACAATGAGAGGGGTCTGACAGAGTTACGGGACCCCTAAGGGATTCGAACCTCTCATTCTTCATCTTAATAATATTATTATTATTTTCGATTTCATCTCCCTGCCATTTGAATTTCAATTGCAGTGACCTACAAGCCGAACTTTCACTAACCATCGTGACCACCACAAGCATGACCATCAATATTACAAATCGTGAAGATGCTAATCTATATTCCATATCGCTCCAACCTATACTATTCTTCTCTTCGCCGCCGTAGAATAAGTAATCGATTGCCGCAATATCAAAATCAAAGCAAGAAGAAGATGAATGATAATATGAGTGTGTGTGTATAAGAAATATAAATGCAAATATATATAACAAGTAGAGGAGCGCAGAGAAGAGAGAAAACGCGGAAATGAGGATGAACAGACGACTCTATATTATGTTCGACATATTCAATGGAATGAAGCGGACTCATAATTGGAATTCTAATCTCCGTGCATAAGTCTTCCGCAAATCGATGCGTCTAAACTTCCTGCTGAAGTCGAAGACTGACTTTGAAATTATGTATTTAACTTTTGTAATAAAACCTTCAATTCAGTTTCAAGACTTGACTCTCGTTCAACATGCTCATCGACTTCTACACCTTGTCGTTGAATCTAGTCGTTGAACGATTCAAAAATCCATTTTGTCCTTCACTATTATATCCATGAAAGTTCCTGAAAGTGAAATAATCGCAACGAATAAACTTCCGGGCTTCCTCTTTCTTCATTCTAGTGAAGATAAAAAGGGTATTTAATCAAAGAAAATGCGTATTTAAACGAGTTGCCGATGTTGACGTATAACATCCATCGACTTAAAACCTTAAATTTTCCTTTTAATAACGGCAACCCTATGACCGTTATATGAGTCTGCCTCTTGATAAGGGCCTCTTGTTGAAATATTACTTTCAACTGCAGCGCCAAAACCGTCATGGGATTTGTTAGTTCTATTTTTTTTCTTTGCGATGCGATCTTATCACTATCGCAAATCGCGTCCACGCCTTGCTGCCTTTGTTACGACCTGTGTCTTCTGCCGATTGCAATTCTGCGATGCAATCCGATCGCAAATCGCAAATCGCACCCATATGTTAGTGCTTCACTCTTTCTCTTCCGCCGACGCAACGTTGCGATGCGATGCGATCGCAAATCGCATATCTCACCTTCTTCAAACCGATCTCAGCCATCTGATTAAATCAACGGTTGATGTACAGGCTTGCAGCAAAATTATGTGACATGAATTAGAAGTTTCATTGACCGCAAGTTTTGTCAGTAAAGTAATTTAATGAAATTTATTGTGGTCACAGAATGTAGGTAAAAGTTTTAATTTTATTGTTTTTTTATTTTCACGGGAGTATGGCACAGTAAAAAAATGTAATGTTCTGTTTTATTGTTCATTGAACATGAAATGAAGAGTAGACGCAGCAGCGCGAAGGAAATTTTTTTTTTATGCATAGCAGTGCGAATGTAAGGTGTGAAGAAAAGGAAATTGACACACAGCAGTGTTAATTTAAAAAAAAAAAAAAACAGAGACAGAGTTCTCCTTTTTTTTAATGCACAGCAGTGTTTTTAATTTTCAGCAGAGACAGAGCATTTTGTTTTAAAATGCACAACAGTGCAGAGACAGAGTAATTTCCCAGGGAGACAGTGAAGTTTTTTTCACTGCATCTGAAGCATAGATTTTTTGTAACAGTTGGTTTTATTAATGACTACAAGTTTCTTTTGTGCATGTGTAAACCTTTGTGCTCTGGAAACAAATTTTTAGTTCCGCTGTGGTAAAAACAGGGCATCATTCTCTGTTCTGTTCTGTTTATTTGTTCTGGAATTATCATAAACTCCCAACATGGTATCAGAGCTTGTCCAAGCTCTTTGAAGGTGTCAAAGAAGCTGAAGGAAGGATTTCTTGCTGCAGCAACTTCTCCAGCAGAGTGAAGACTCAGTCAAGAAAGAATCCAAGGTATTTCTCAAGTTAACTTTTGTGTTGCTGTTGAGGACAGTCAGCTATTTTAAATACACAGTCAAGTATTTTGAAGCATAGTTAAGACTGCAAGAATGGCTGGAGCCAGCACTAGCATGGGTATCTTTAATACTCAGCTCCCACAATTCAATGGGAAAAACTATGACTATTGGGCAATAGCTATGAGAGCTTTGCTTGCTTCTCAAGACTTATGGGAATTTGTTGAGGATGGTTTTGAAGAACCAGTAGATGAAAATGAGTTTAATAACTTAACTCAGGCAAAGAAATATCTATTGAAGAGCAATAAGAAGAAGGATTCTAAAGCTCTCTACTTTCTGTATCAAGCAGTGCATGAGAGTGTATTTCCAAGGATAGCAGCAGCTAAGAGATCCAAAGAAGCATGACAAACTCTCAAGATAGCCTATCAAGGCATGGAGAAAGTGAAGACAGCAAAACTACAGTTGCTGAGGAGAGATTTTGAGAGTCTCTGCATGAAGGAGTCAGATAATATTGACTCATTCTTCACACATGTGATTGGTCTGGTCACACAGGTAAGGTCTCATGGAGAGATTCTTGAAGAAAGGAATATTGTGGAGAAACTATTGAGGATCCTACCCTCAAGGTTTGATGTGATTGTCACCACCATAGAAGAGACAAAGGATCTCACAAACTTCTCAGTTGATGAACTACATGCATCACTGATAACACATGAGCAGAGATTGAGTAGAAAAGAAAACTCATCTCTAGAGCATGCCTTTAAGACCCAGATGTTCTTTGGAAGAGGAAGAGGTCAAGGCAGAGGAAACAAGAGAGGAAGAGGTAGAAGCCAAAACAGAGGTGGAAGAAACAGTCCAGCAAATGCTCAAGGAAGAGGCAACAATCCAAATCAGAACCAAGGCCAAGGCAGCAGCCAACAAAGTGGACAACATCATGCTCAAGGACAAAGGTATGATAAATCCAATGTCCAATGTCACTATTGTAAAAAATATGGGCATTATGCAAATGAATGTAGGAAGAAGCAGCATGATATGAATAATAGAACTAATGCAAATTTCACTAGAGAAAATATCAGCCAAAATAATTTGTTTTTAGCTTGTAATATGGCTGAAGAAAAGAGTGAAGATGTATGGTTTCTAGACTCCGGTTGCAGTAACCATATGACAGGAAACATAGCCCTGTTTTCTATGTTAGATCAGAGTGTGAAGTCACAAGTCACACTAGGGACTGATAATAAAGTTTCTGTTATGGGAAAAGGAGAAGTAAATGTCTTAACAAAGAAAGGTGAAAAGAAGACCATAGCAGATGTTTATTATGTTCCTTGAATGAAATGTAACCTCTTAAGTATTGGACAACTTGTTCAAAAGTGGTACAATGTTTTCTTTGTGGATGATGTATGCACCAACATGGATAAAGCACCTAGAAAACGATGTATTATTGAAGTGAAGATGACAAGGAACAGGATGTTCCCTCTCAGAATGAAAGCAGATTTGAAAAATGGAGAAGAAATAGCAGCAATGACACAAGAGGCTTTCCAAAGCGAACCAAAAGATGAAAATTGGTTGTGGCACTTGAGATTTGGACATCTCAACTTTGGAGGTCTTAACTTGTTGAATAGAAAAGGAATGGTAAGAGGATTACCACTGATAGAGAAATCAGACAGCCTTTGTGAAGGTTGTATCTTGGGGAAACAACACAGAGAAATTTTTCCATCTGGGAAAAACATAAGGGCAAAAGCACCCATAGAGATTGTCCACTCAGATTTATGTGGACCGATGCAAACTCCATCACTTGCAGGTAGCCACTATATTCTAACATTTATTGATGATTTTACTAGAAAAACTTGGGTTTATTTCCTAAAGAACAAAAGTGAAGTGTTTGAAATATTTTGCAATTTCAAAGCACTTGTAGAAAACCAAAGCGGGCTGCATATCAAAGTTCTAAGAACTGATAGAGGAGGTGAGTATATCTCCAAGGAATTTCTACATTTTTGTAGAGAAAATGGAATTCATAAGCAGTTTACCACTAGGTACACTCCGCAGCAAAATGGAGTTGCCGAAAGGAAGAATAGGACAATCATGGATATGGCGAGGAGTATGTTAAAGGCAAAGCATTTGCCAAATGATTATTGGGCTGAAGCTGTACATTGTGCAACGTACATTTTGAATAGATGCCCTACAAAAGCAGTCATGAACAGAGTGCCGGAAGAAGCATGGAGTGGGACAAAGCAAGGAGTCACCCACATGAAAGTTTTTGGATGTGTGGCTTATGCACACATTCCAGATCAGCTAAGGAAGAAGTTGGACAGCAAAGGGGAGAAATGTATTTTCATTGGATACAGTGAGGAATCCAAAGCTTACAGGTTGTATAACCCATCCACCAAGAAGCTTATTGTAAGTAGAGATGTTCAGTTCATTGAGGAGGAAGCTTGGGATGGAAGCATAGAGAAAACAGTGAATGTTAAAAACTCTATGTCACATGATGAAGATGATGAGGAGATGGCTGAAATACATCCCCAAACAGCAGCACCAACACAAGGGCAGCAAGAGACACCCTTGAGGAGAAATGAAAGTGCTTCTCCAAGCACACCACAAGGAGGAAATTCAAGTGCTTCTTCAAGCACTTGTACACCAAATGAAAGAGGTAAGAATTTCATAAATTTAAGTGACATTTATGAACAAGAGGCAGCAAATGAAGGTATGAACTCTTTGTTTGCTTTATATTGTCATGTTGATGACCCTGTTCATTTCGAAGAAGCAATTAAGGATAGGAAATGGATAGAAGCTATGGATGAGGAGATCAATGCCATAGAAAGAAACAAGACATGGGATTTAGTTGAACTACCAAAAGGAAAGGAAGTCATTGGAGTTAAATGGGTCTACAAGACCAAGAGTAATGTTGAAGGCAAAATAGAAAGACACAAGGCAAGAATTGTTGTCAAAGGATATAAGAAGCAGTATGGGAGAGACTATGAGGAAACTTTTGCACCAGTTGCTAGAATGGAAACCATGAGAGCAGTGATGTCCATAGCAGCACAAAACAAGTGGAAAGTTTACCAAATGGACGTGAATTCAGCATTCCTAAATGGAGTGTTAAAGGAAGAGGTCTACATTGAACGACCTCTAGGCTATGAAAAGAAAGGCCAAGAGCACAAAGTATGCAGATTGAAGAAAACTCTTTATGGGCTGAAGCAAGCACCAAGAGCGTGGTACAGTAGGATAGATTCCTATCTACTGGAAAATGGATTTGAAAAATGTGAGGGAGAACCCACCCTCTATATCAAAGAAAAGGATGGTAAAATACTAATTGTTGTGTTATATGTTGATGATGTTATTTTCACAAGTAATGATGAATACCTCATTGAAAATTTCAAAACAGTCATGAAAGAAGAATTTGAAATGACCGACATGGGTTTGCTGAGATACTTCTTAGGAATAGAAGTAGAACAAAATGGAAATGGGATTTTTATCTCACAAGCAAAATATGTTAATGAAGTGTTGGAAACAATCACTCCCACAGTGATGGGATTAAAACTCAGCAAAGAGGAAAACAGTAAGGATTTTGATCCTAGTTTGTACAAGAGCATAGTTGGCAGCCTCATGTATTTGACAGCAACTAGGGCGGATATAATGCATGTTGTTAGTTTAATTTCCAGATTCATGGAGAGGTCAAAAGAAGCACATTGGCAGGCAGCAAAAAGGATTTTGAGGTATGTTAAAGGTACTAAAAGGTTTGGCATTTTATATACTACTTCAGAATGTTCAGATTTAATAGGATACACTGATAGTGATTGGGCTGGAAGTGTAGATGATCGGAAAATCACATCCAGTTATGTTTTTCACATGGGTTCAGGAGCCATTTCATGGGCTTCTAAAAAATAGCCTATTGTAGCATTGTCTACAGCAGAAGCAAAATATGTGGCAGCTACAGCAGCAGCGTGTCAATCAATTTGGATGAAAAGGATGTTAAGGAGCTTATGCCAAGAGCAAGCAAAAGGAACAGTGAATTTTTGTGACAATAGCTCAGCTATTGCATTATCCAAGAATGTTGTGTTTCATAAGAGAATGAAACACATTGACAAAAAGTTTCATTACATTAGGGAATTGGTAAACAATGGAGAAATTGTTTTAAAACACTGCAGAACTCAGGAGCAAGTTGTATATATTTTGACCAAACCATTGGGGCAGAAAAGTTTTGAGTTTTTGAGGAAATGTCTGGGTGTGACTAATAACCCAGTAGTTGAAATTAAAGGGGAGTGTTGAAATATTACTTTAAACTGCAGTGCCAAAACCATCATGGGATTTGTTAGTTCTGTTTTTTTTTCCTTGCGATGCGATCTTATCACTATCGCAAATCATGTCCACGCCCTGTTGCCTTTGTTACGACCTATGTCCTCTGCCGATTGTGATTCTGCGATGCGATCCGATCGCAAATCGCACCCATATGTTGGTGCTTCACTCTTTCTCTTCCGCCGACGCGACGTTGCGATGCGATGCGATCGCAAATCGCATATCTCACCTTCTTCAAACCGATCTCAGCCATCTGATTAAATCAACGGTTGATGTATAGGCTTGTAACAAAATTACGTGACATGAATTAGAAATTTCATTAACCACAAGTTTTGTCAGTAAAGTAATTTAATGAAATTTATTGTGGTCATAGAATGTAGGTAAAAGTTTTAATTTTATTGTTTTTTTATTTTTCACGGGAGTATGGCACAGTAAAAAAATGTAATGTTCTGTTTTATTGTTCATTGAACGTGAAATAAAGAGTAGACGCAGCAGCACAAAGGAAAAAAAAAAAATTATGCATACCAGTGCAAATGTAAGGTGTGAAGAAAAGGAAATTGACACACAGCAGTGTTAATGTTAAAAAAAAACAGAGACAAAGTTCTCCTTTTTTTTAATGCACAACAGTGTTTTTAATTTTCAGCAAAGACAGAGCATTTTGTTTTAAAATGCACAGTAGTGCAGAGACAGAGTAATTTCCCAGGGAGACAGTGAAGTTTTTTTTACTGCATCTGAAGCAGAGATTTTTTGTAACAGTTGGTTTTATTAATGAATACAAGTTTCTTTTGTGCATGTGTAAACCTCTGTGCTCTGGAAACAAATTTTTAGTTCCGCTGTGGTAAAAACAGAGCATCATTCTCTGTTATGTTCTGTTTATTTGTTCTGGAATTATCAGAAATTCCCAACAACTCTTTCGAAAAACGTTTTTCATTCTTCAAAATGAAAAGATAGGGATGATTTAGATTTAACACTGGGGTACTTATAAGTCTTCTGGATGCAGCTTAATGGGCTCTGGTTAGAAATGAAAATTATGTTTTAAAAGATTTCAGGTTCAAATCTTTAGAGTTCTATTTCATATATGAGTTATAGTAGTACTTGTTCGAGCATAAACCCAATTCCATCATTTATTGTCCAGAAATAAAGGGTTTTGAAATTTCTAAAAGGTAGTAGATTCCTTATTTTGGAAGCTTTGCATTTGGTTTTCGTTTGTGCATAGGCTTTTGTATGCCCCATGGGACAGTTGCTAAGTTTACAACCAGATGACAGAGTTTCTCCCACTCACCATTTACTTCCTACTGGCTGGTTGTGCTCTGTATGTTTTCGGTCACTTCATGTCCACTGAAATTGACAAGGGTGAGATGCAAAATTCTAGAGCCAAAGTTAATGATGAGATTTGTTTTTTTATTACGGCCATCAAGGGTAGTTCAACTGCGGGCTTCTCAGATTGAATTTTTGAATTCTCCCCACTTGAAACCTTGAGCGATCCAGGTGCATATGGTCTAAAAGGATCAATATCTCGAGATCATGGTTCTCGAAATTACTTGAAAAAGATTACTGAAGTGCTTCGTCATGAATTGAAGCTTCTCCGAAGGTTGGAGAGAACATAGAGAAGACAGATATGGTGGCCTCTTGTCATCACAGAATCCTCTATGACGATACAAAGAAGTTCCAGAGCAGGCATTGGCAGGTCGACTCGAGGACATGAAGGCCTTTGGGTATCTCAAGAAGGAAACTTGTATAAAACAAGAAGGAATATCAACATCGATTGAGGATGACTAGAGATTTTCTTTAAAAAAATAGTTACTGAGAGTTAAATCCCTAGCAGTGACACGTTACTTATGAACTCTCACCACATAAACCTATACCTATAGTTATGGATAAGGGTTTCACAGTTAAATTCCCTCAAACTTGCAAGGAAAAAATATCTAAGGGGACTAAGAATTATTAGACCCAAATAATGAATCTCTTATGGAAAATAAGAGGGGATCTCGAAGAAATGAGGAGACAAGACAAAAAACATAAAATATTACCTCAATAAAACCCCTATGTGACAAGTAATGTAGTTAAAATCAATTTTGAAATTGTATCAATGAAAATGTACTATTAAACAAGAGAAAAACCCATTTCCAATTATGTGTAAACCCTAGGTCGATGAAGAAGAGGGTTGAAGACACTGGAACCATCTTAAATTCACATAGGAAATTAACGAGTTAGTAAAACTCCTTTAAAAAAATTGAACACTTAAAGAAGAAAACGAATCATTTGGCTAGCTATGTATGAGTAATAACAACCACTACTTGTAAGTTCTTCTAGTTCACACTATACCGCTATATAGATAGCCATTGTGAGGAAAACCATTAACAAGATGAGTTTATGACAAGGGGAACAAACCCCGTCTTGAGGGAAAAGGAGTGCATCATGTGGAATTGAAGAGCATGGGTAAAAAAAATTAAGGAGAAGGGAAAAGGAGCCTCATGAAGGTTGCAAAACCTAGTTGTCAAATGTGACCACACAAATGATGGAGGAGAATGGCGTAGTGGGGGTTGTAACCATAATCACTCACAAATAATCCTACACCGTTGGATTGCCTTGAAATATTTGATCCATTCCTATCTGATAATTCACATGGAGAAATAATTAACCTGTGTACATGTTATCAACAACCCCATGGACCATGTCATACTGTGATCAAATATCAATGTAATAACAAAGGTTGATGGATAGATTTATGTTGTACTTACTTTTGTTATTTGCATGGACACAAGTTTTCAATATCCATGAACTATTCTTTTTAATAAAGCAATGCAAGTAATAAACATACCACCCATTAAGTTGTATTCTTCCTACGTTGGGAATTTAACAATTCTAAAATTAAGCTAAGGTTAATCTCATCCATTAGTTCAAATACTTTGTGTAATGAAGTTAAATAAAAAATATGGACGAACACATGGTAAGGGGGTGGGATGGTTTATCTACTTTTTCACTCATAACAATTAATCATACAATTTTTTTAACAAAATAACAATTGAGTAAAAGATAATATTACCATTTAATTTTTTATTTCTGAGGAGAAAAATGAAAATGACCATGGGACAACTTTCTGAAGATAAAGGCCATAAGAGCAGTATATCTCTAAACATTTAAGCAAAGATAATATATATGGTTGTGCACTTTCATAAAAATGAATTAATTATATGGTCTGTTGGTATGGTAGTAGGGGAGAGATGTTTATTATTGTGGAGGGATCAATAGTTGTCATAGTACTGGTCTCAACTTGACACATATAATTCTAATATTTAAACAAAAATAAATAACATTAAGTGCAATTATGTTTTAAGTTATGTCCAAAATTTTCCCATATGTTGATTGGGCTCACAACTGTCCGTAAATATTATTTTTAATAATAAGAGTACAAAACATCTTATGCCAACTACAAAAAAAATATAACTATAAATTGTTACAAAATGGTTTAATCCACTACTACGAGGTACGCATCACTTCAATCCCCCTTGAACTCAATTAGAGCTAAGTATTATTCTTCATTAAACTAAATTAGAGCTAATGCTTGAATTTTAATTTTAAGCATTTAAATTATTCTTCACCCTTGGAGGCATACCTTCAGAGATATTGCACATTATATCCAAGTTATTTATTTTAGTTTTTTCACAATATAAGTAGGTTATTTATCATAATATTTTTTTTATTTTTTTATAATAGTTGATCTTTGTTCATATTGATTGAAGCTTACCAACATTTATTTTTGTTTTCCATACTGATTAATCTTTATTCAAATCATTTACTCTTACTGTTCCTATTGTCTATTGTTTTATTTTTCCAAATCAACCTATATAGTATAAACGCATGCACAAAAAATAATATGAAACCATGAAATCCACAAAAAAATTGAATTGTACAAAACATTTATCCTTGCAATTTGGAAAAATTAAGAGGAGAATACTACTTAATAGATTAAGAGGAGAATCAATATATTGACGACATTCCAGAAATATAGGGCTTAGGTCCATGCCAGTGTTATTTCACACCAAGAAAGATTATTCTCGAAAGCGATTGGTGTCGCATTGTAGAGTTTTCTAGTAGTTAGCATAGTTTACCTATAATAGAGGATCTATTGCAACCAACTACTAAAAATACCTTGAGGGAAATAGACCCAATCATTACTTCAAAGGTAGGAAAACAACATTATTAATGTTCAAACCTAGTCACTTCTCCAATCATGAGCCAAGAACCATTATTTTTTCAAGGCAATATCATCCAAAAATGGGCGGCTTGAATCCATAAATCCACACAAAAATAATTATAGTGTACAATAAGTTAGACCGATATCACGAAGAAATAGACTTTTTTATGAATTCAATATATTCGTTAAAGATTCAACAATTTCTTAGAATGTAGACTAACAATAATAGAGTTGATAGAGGTGCAATAATCACAATGTTCAACATTTGAAAAGATAATCCTTTCAAGTTTCAAAGCTCAAAGAAATAATTCATAAAGCATATTGATAGGAACCTAATCATCTCGTACAACGATGGGTTATTAACGGTAAAACAAATTAACAACTATATGAAAAGATTACAATCGTTTTAACAATTGATGGTGAATAACTATCAAAGTTTAGTTTATCATTCTAACCATATCATCATTCATTAGCATTGTTGTAGTGACAACATTTTTTCACAAAACGAAGTTTCACTTCATAGATCATTACACAGAACTAGCTAGTGTATGAGATCAGTTATTAGATCCTAGCTGCTGCTTGAATTTGGACATTTTGTTTTTTGGTTTTCCTCCCAGCAGAAAACAATAAAAATTCGTGGGGTAAATTGAATAAAAAATTAAACAAATAGATATATTTTTTGTTAGGAAAACCAAGATATAATCGTCCAATCCATGGCATATTATTGCAAGTTTAGATTATCATCTCAATCAAGCATGGTGTTGATTCTCTTACCTTCCTATTACATGCCTCTTCAATGATTCTTACCCTTCCAATTAGAAATCTCTTTGAAGATGTGGTGTGTTTAATTTTTCCATATTCTTGTAGCCACATAGCATTCATGTTTTTTTATAAGTAAATTAAGTATTAGAACTATTATGATTAGAGACATTTTTGCAAAATTTCATGCTATTGTTCTTGGCATGTTTATAAGCATGTTTCTATCAAAGTAATATGAAATAACTATATATTTATAGGTCAATCATGCTTCAAGGAGGATTACAATACTATAGATAACATCTATATTCATTGAGCAATCATGAAGAAGGCTAGAAAAATATCATTTATGGTCTATTTTTGTTTTGTGCACTTACAAAGACATGTGACACCAGGCCCATGCACACTTTACTTGAGAGGCTTTGGCATTGAAGAACGAAACTTGGTCCTTATTATCATGAGGCTCTACAAGACAATACTTGATCATTTCCACATGGCACATGGTCTTCCTCGTAATATTAGGAGCATTATCGAAGTTAGACAAGACTATCCTCTGTCTTGAACATTATCTAGGATCTAAATTTTGAACTTGAAAGGTTACTTAGAAAGAATACAAAATTTGGTGATGGGTGTATCTTACACCATGCCAACATCTCATTATTTCTCATTATTGATGACATGGTATTCCTAGCCTCCTCTCCTAACGGATCACATAGACACTTTAATGCACTAGCCACCTCTTGTGATCATCACCAAATTGTGTTTGAACATAGATTAAGGTTATGGTATGAAAAAAAACTAAGTGTGCCATATTGATTATATAAGTAAGTTCTCTGTTATAAAGGGTTTCATTTCTAATATTAGAAATGTCCAATTTTAGCAATTTTCTTTCCCAATTTTAGGAAAACTAGTGTCTAGTCTTATACAATGTATAAGATCCAGTTCTAGTAGCATAGCCAACATCTTAACTAGAAAAAGATCTAGGTTTCACTTGTTTTATTTTAAATCCTTCAATGTCTACATCATTTTATTAAAAGACATAAAACAAGTTATCAAAAACATTTACTAATATAATGGAAGACATACAACCAAGTCTAGGTAAATTTCAACATGCCCGCAACAATTTTCCATTTGAAATATGATCATAATATTTTATATGGAAAAACAAGTTATCAAAAACATTTATTGATATATTTGAAGAAATACAACACAGTCTATGTCAATTTCAACACACTAGCAATAATTTTCCATTTCAAATACAATCACAGTATTTGGATTAGAGTACTTATCTCTAGCACACATCATGAATTCCTTCTCATGTAGATCTGATTTTACATGGATACTATTAAAAATGCATATTAATGGAAATATATTAAGTTGCTAGATTTTTTAATTGTGAATTGTGTCTTTATTCTAATCCATGTTATTTCAAATTCTTTATTGAAATCTCCTAGAGATTGTGAATAAACTAACATGTTGTTAATTTCTTGTAAAATACTAATAGCTTATAAGAAAGCATATATTCAACTTGTTTATAAGCTAGTATAATATATTATTGTTAATTAAATGCATGTAATAAATCTACTAGTAGTTGCAGCTACGGTACGAGTTAGTTATGAGGAGGCGAGTGACAAGGGGTTCCCATCTGTGATGCATTTCATTAGATGAAGATAGGGTGAATCATTTGAATGTCAACAATGATCCCAACAAAGTTGTTAAGGATGACCATGTGGAAGAAGATGATGTTGTCCCACCATCAACCACAGAGCCACCATCAACCACAATTCAAGGTGCAAGCTCGACTAAGAATATCATCGTTATAAGAGGATGGAAAAAATAAGAAACATTAGGTACATCTAATGATATAGATTTTAATGGATATTAAGTTCAGGAAACAACAAAAAACATGGTATTTATCCCTGATCAATACATTATTAGATAATTGGGATCACTCGTACAAAACATAGAGTGCCTCTTATAGTAATGGCTGAAGAGGAGGAGGTCGAGGTGGTTCGATGGTGCAAGGATATGGCCCGATTTGGACATGGGCTAGAGTTGATGTAACTCAAATCCACAGTTGTTGAAATCTATCAAGGGAGGCCAAACCTATTCAGAGATTGGTTTCCTGGTAAATCATGGTGGCTTAGTCTTAAAAGAAGGCATCTAAACATTGTATTGTGTATAACCGAGGGCCTTGACACAGACAAAGCTTTAAATCTATGACCTGCAATTATGTCTAAGTTCTATGACACTCTTTCTAGTGCATATGAGAAACAATCTTATTCTCAATACCATATATGGAACTGTGATGAAACAAGTTTACAGCGAGGAAGGAATTGTGGCATTTAGGTAATTTCGAAGAGAGTGAGCCAAAATATGTTGAAGATTTTTCCTAAGAGAAGGGAGTGGATCACTATTCTATATTGTGTAAATGAATTTTGTGCTTCCATCCAAGGATTTTATCTATTCAATGGTAAAACTCAACTAAAAAACTATATAGAAAATTGTGAACCAAGTGAAAGCATGGTTGCACAACCCAATGCATGGATGACTAAAGATTTTTTTTTGAATTGGATTTGACACTTTGTTGCATCTATACCATGTGGTGTATCACCTATAAACATACACCTACTGGTTTGAGATGGCCATGGAAGCTACATTGTTGTGAAAATAGTTGAGGAGGCTAACGATTTGGGTATTGACCTGTTAACACTGTCTGCTCATACCCCTCATAGATTGCAACTCCTCGATGTCAGTGTGTTTGGGCCTTTAAAGAACTATTTCAAGTTACATCAAGCTTCATGGATGGAAAAGAATTTAGCGATTTAGGTGAAAATTTTTTAGCTAGGAGAGTTTGGAAGTAAAACCTTTAAAAGGGCTCTCGCACCATTAAATATGAAGCTTGGATTTAGGAGGATTGGAATTTGACCACTGTATTATGATGCTTTATGCATGATACTGGTTGTAGTGAGGAATTTCATGTGGATGATCAGAAAGAAGGGAATGTCCAAGCACATGTTAATGCACAAGAAGAAATGGATGAACAGGAAGGTGGAGGCACAACTGATAATATGATTTCTCTCTCTCAAGGACACTTCTATGGTGATTATGATAGAAATGTTAGTGAAACACAATATAATCATGAACCAATTAATAGTAACATGGAGATTTTTCTACCAAATGAATCACATGAAACCTCTCGATGTGATATTCTTAATGACTTTGTTAATCATGCCAATAACAATGAGAATGTGGTTGAAAATGGCATTGTTGATATTGCACCAGGAAGTTAACCAATTGATATTTCCAGGCCAAGTAACCCTACCATCATGACGGGTAGAACCCATGAGGAATATGAATAAACATAATTTGTCAAGAACCAATGAAGAAAACATGAGCCTGCCTTCACAACCAATAGAGTCAAACAATGAAATTGTTCATTTTTTTGTGGATAATAGATCAATGGAAGAAGATATTGTACATAATGAGGAATCAGATGAAGAGAACAACACAATTTAATTAGTTGTTCTAGATATTGAAAGGCAAGTGTCAAGCAAGGACCAACAAGTGTGAGGGAGGATGAAATTACTTGGTCAGTTCCTAAAGTTACGAGTAGAGAGGGCATCAATCAAAAGAAGGAAATAAATAATAGATAGTAATTGTTTGGGTTGAAGGTCACAGTTACTCACCTTATAACATGATATAAAATTATTAGTTGAGTCTGAACAAAATAAACTTGCAATTCATGAATTAAAATAGAAAGAGAAGGATTTAACAAAGGAAACGAAGGTAACAAGGATTGTTGTAGCACAAGGTTTAGCAGAGGAAAGGCTTGAAAGAAAGAAAGTAAGGCAAGAGAAGGACCATAAAAAGCAATTGGAAAGGAAGGAAAAGGAATCAAGAAAGACTTAGCAATTACTTCAACAAAAATAAGGTATCACAGATAGTGTTGAAAATGATGAAATCAAATTCAATGAAACCAAGATGATTTCAAACACATTGGACCATACTGCAGATAATACACCATTATTCCAAGGCTTCAAAAACATACAATTCCCTTGCAATCAAAACGGGGGTTTTCCCACTCGCTATATCCCTACCGCTACATGTGTCAATCCTATTATGACTATCAAACATCAACACTTAATGCAAATGTTAGTAGTGCAAGTGTGACCAACGAGTAATGAATTTCTCCATGGATACAAGGGGCGAATTGGACTCAATCATATGGTAGAAATCTAACACATCCTAATCAACCAATATTAGGTAGGCCAACCTACTTGGATCAAGCAGGCAACTCAACAAGCTTGGGAAATGAAGATTCTAGAGGCCATCAAGCATAGGTGTGTCATATTTGTTTTTGTGTAAATACATTGGGATGTTAATTTTTGTAAGGATGACCATTTTAGATATTGATATAATCTATATATGACTCATATAGATACTAATATAATCTATTCCGAATTTTTAAATTTGAATTTCTTTTGACATAATTGATCTCTACGATTTTTCTCAGTTCTATTCATTTGTATTTGAGTAGAACATAGGATTTTCTCTCATGAATTCAAGTAGGTTGTTCTCTCTTGCACCCAAATACTAGATGTTTACAGTCAAGCAAGAATTTTTTTTTGCAAGATGTTTCAATTTACTTTTATTTAAGTTTCACCAACACGCGACACTATTATTGATATTGAAGCTAAGACTATGTTTAATGAATTTTATTTTAACTTGAAACAAATGATATACAGATTCATGTAACAACATCTAATTTATCCACACTCATAGAATAGTGTTATTCAAATATGGTGTGAGTGAGAGTCAATCCTCGATGGTCATGAACAAAGAATTACTTTCCCTCAAGTCAATAGTAGCTTGGTTCAAAGATTTTAATTATCTATGTTAATGCTTTACATGGTTAAAGAATCTAATAATTGAGCACAATGAAATTATCTACTCTGTTTAGGTTTACATAAAAAAAATTATAGAGTTCTAATATATATGCAATTTTTACTATCATCATTGGTCATATCAGAAAAAGAAAAATAATCATGATTGAACCAATAAGTTCTTCACATTACTCACACTCACAAGGATCCATCCCATGAAATGAGATTAATCAAGGAGGCAATACATAATTGTTCTTAACTATCTCAAACATCCAGGAAAGCATGATAAGGATGGTTTAAAGGAAAGCATGAAAAATAAATTAGGGTCTATGAAGAGTGTGTGAAGAATCTTATCGAAATCACCCCACTAGAAGGAAAAGAGTTTGTTAGGAGAATTGAACACAAAATGGAACATGAGCAGAATTAGGTTAAGTGGAAGAGTGATGGGTGTTTTCCATTTCAAAGGCAGCCTCAACAACAAGTATAAGAGGAAAAATAAGAAACAATGAGGTAAAAAAGCACAAGCCAAGGTGGAGAATGGGAAATAAGGAACTCTCACAATTATGGAAATGGACTGAGAAGAATCTCAACGAGTTGGTAGATGAAAAGAGGGTAAAGATGCTAGCAGTTATAGATTTTTGGGAAGAATTGACTAATGCTATGGTTCCTTCTACTAGCATTGAGGAAAAATATTACCACAAGAATGGTTATGTTTACTGTTGGAAAGTCTTGTGTTTTCCAGAACAGTAGGATCTGGATGGGTTTTGCAGATAATTTCTCACATCATGGCATTGAGGGTGTTGTTCCACCTGATCCACTTCCTCCTAAAATTCAAACTAAGTTACATGTGAAGCCTGCAACTGACAAATCCAAATGTGATGCTAAAAAGCGAGTTGCCACTACTTCTATTCAGGCATCTAAAGAAGAAATTCAAGCTTTAAACACAACGATTCTAGAGCTTGATAATACATATATGTCAAAAATATTCAAGATAAACACACTCTTTATAAACACTACTTAAACCCTAAACCCATACTTTTAAAACCCTATTTGTGCATAAAAACCATTTTTTAAAAAACCCTATCATTGCATAAAAACCTGCTAGTGCCCACGAATATAAATTAGAAATAAATGCAAATACCTAAGAAAGCCCTAACCTAATTTTACATCCAAAATCATACATTTTTCAAACACCCAACACAATTTTTGAACAACCAAAGAATTAACTAAAATTCCCAACAGTTGGATTGAATGTGTTGAAAAACACAGAGTGGTAGCCGATAGGATAAGATATCCTACGAGAGAGCCAACCACGAAGACACCATCATCCCCAAATATTGCTACAACATTCATCAAAATGTCAGCACCTCGCCATAGCTTACTTGAAATAGAGAGATGATAAAATTAGTTCTTGAGCAAACTGCAATAAAAAATTACAAACATTTCATGCATAAGATTGGAAAAACACCATCTTACTCTCATGAAAGCCGAATGGAGCCTGACACCTGCATGTCCATTCCTAAACCAAATGAAATATCCCAGAGGCTCCATCACAATCCATAGGGCACACAATCAATAGAGAGAACAAGCATAATGGTAAACCCCCAATGAAACAGGTGAATCAATGCTAAGCGATTGCAAAAACTTCCTACAAACCAGGTGAAACAATGATAGGCATAATGGTAAGCCCACAAACCAGGTGAAACAATGATAGGCATAATGGTAAGCCCCCCATGAACCACGTGAAACAATGACGCCCCTCCAGTAGGCAAAAAAGGATTCACAGGTTGACCAGAGAAGGAGGCGGTTCGAATGATAGTCGAGGTGGCTCAATGCCCACACATTGGGCCCAAACAAGAATACACATGGATAGGAACAGTCTCGAGAAAATGTTGATTGCAAAGCCATAAAACCACCCTAAATTCCCTCAATTAATTCACCCACCCACCACGAGGCGTGGATCCACCAACTAGATGGGTGTTGTACAAATTACTTGGCAGCTTCCACGTGGTTTGTGGTCATGGTAGGGAGGGCGCACAACAACTAGCATCCCCCCTATATAACAATATAATGAAAAAAATATTGTGATTTTTTTTTCCATGAATTTTAAGGTACATTACATAATTAATATTTTATAGAATATTTTCTCTAATTATTTTTATTATTGTTATTTCCTTAATTACTCAATGATTATTTATAACATTTTTTCCTTAGCCTTACTCATCTTTATTTCTATGAATTTGGGAGAAAATTGAATTGATAGATTATATTCCATATGAGTACCATAGATTCTTTAAATAGACTATATTCCAAGTGAAACCATAGATTCTCATAACCTTTTAGCAAGATAACTTAACAAGTCAAATTTACCTTAACTACCTAACATGAATAAAATAATAATAACAACTTATAAATTTTATTTATATAACTTTATTTTTTTTAATATAAAGTTATTTTTGTTATTATTGTTTAGATAACGTTACAAAGTCTTTACTATACTCAACTTAAAAACACCTATTACTCAATGATGAATTGTTAATAACTTTCTCACTCTAAAACAGTGGAGGGCCTCCACAGTTTGGGCGAGGAAAAAAAATTCCGAAAAACGAAAACCAAATTTCTCTTCTTCTGGAGACTTATGCGTTAGTCAAAGGTGCCCCAACATGACATCCCGGCCCTGGCTTGCGGCACTGGGATTGGTGGAACAAGTGAGCTCTGTCTGACTTGATTATGATTTATCTTCCCAATAAATTAATTATGCTTTGATGTTTTGATCAGTTTCCGCTTTCAATTTTCTTCTTCTAGGATCTCCGTGTTCTCACGCTCTCCTCATCCCGGTATCCGCTTAACTCAATAAACTGTCTGCTTATCTTCATCTGTAACAACTTCACAAACATGTAACACACATTTCAGTCAACGATCTGCTCATCTTTACCCGTAACACGCTCACTGCAAACATCTAACTTTGAATATGGGCGACGTAATCATTATGACAAGCATTATCTGAAAATTTCCAGAAAATCCCACAAAGTCGTATCCGTTTTAGGTTCATCTTATTATATGGTTCCTGCAAAATCTCTCTCATGGATCTATCCTAGTTAAAGAAATTGAAATTTCAATTACAGAACATCGAGATGGAGTATGTTATGTTTGAATCCATCTCACCCCTTTCTTATCGGGCATTTGAAAGATGTTAAAATTTCAGGTAAGAAACGCTACAGAGATAAGTCTACTTTATTTCTCTATTACTATTATTGTTATTTTGCTTAGTAACATTCTTCACATATGTCTTCAACTTCAGTTATAACACCATATACCGACACTGTTTAGGAATTTAAAGATTAAATACCTTCTATTGGCTATTATCTTCGTACACTTGAAAATATTATAATGAATAAAGAATACGCAGACACACCAGTGATACATATAAACGGCAAAAGCATCTCTTATCTGCGGCGTACCACATATGGATAGCTAAACCATAAATCCGTTATTTCTCAAATAATTGTGTGGCAAAACATAAATCTTCATTGCGTATGTTTATTTTAATTTATTTTGTGTTTAGTAAACAAGCATACAATTGTATTAGTAAACGTCAAATATAAAACTGAATACATGAATGTTGGTTCAGTAACAACATAAATCTAAAAGAGGTACAATTGGCCACTCATGATTTGGGGTGCTTCTAAGTGCTTTCTGAACATGCAGCTGGACCAATTTTAATTTATTTTGTGTTTAGTAAACAAGCATACAATTGTATTAGTAAACGTCAAATATAAAACTGAATACATGAATGTTGGTTCAGTAACAACATAAATCTAAAAGAGGTACAATTGGCCACTCATGATTTGGGGTGCTTCTAAGTGCTTTCTGAACATGCAGCTGGACCAAATTAGATGATCTGTTGCATGTTCTATCAAACCTTTTATTTTTCATGTTTTGGGCAAATCGTATTTATCCCTACTAAATATTTCCTTGGTCGGTCTCTTTTGGATATATTTGTGATTTGTGACTGGAATTCTATTTCTGGGTATTACTACTTTTAACAGACGGATATGAACTATCTGCAACTCTTACAGTTCCGATCGATCGATCTGTTAACGCATCAATACCGACTGCATTAATCTCAGTAACTGGACACGAACCTCCCCCGCTGGGAGACCTATAGTTTTGACAATGAGAGGGGTCTGACGGAGTTACGGGACCCCTAAGGGATTCGAACCTCTCATTCTTCATCTTAATAATATTATTATTATTTTCGATTTCATCTCCCTGCCATTTGAGTTTCAATTGCAGTGACCTACAAGCCGAACTTTCACTAACCATCGTGACCACCACAAGCATGGCCATCAATATTACAAATCGTGAAGACGCTAATCTAAATTCCATATCGCTCCAACCTATACTATTCTTCTCTTCGCCGTAGAATAAGTAATCGATTGCCGCAATATCAAAATCAAAACAAGAAGATGAATGATAATATGAGTGTGTGTATAGGAAATATAAATGCAAATATATATAACAAGTAGAGGAGCGTAGAGAAGAGAGAACGCGGAAATGAGGATGAACAGACGACTCTATATTATGTTCGACATATTCAATGGAATGAAGCGGACTCCTAATTGGAATTCTAATCTCCGTGCATAAGTCTTCCGCAAATCGCGGCGTCTAAACTTCCTGCTGAAGTCGAAGACTGACTTTGAAATTATGTATTTAACTTTCGTAATAAAACCTTCAATTCAGTTTCGAGACTTGACTCTCGTTCAACATGCTCGTCGACTTTTACACCTTGTCGCTGAATCCAGTCGTTGAACGATTCAAAAATCCGTTTTGTCCTTCACTATTATATCCATGAAAGTTCCTTAAAGTGAAATAATCGCAACGAATAAACTTCCGGGCTTCCTCTTTCTTCATTCCAGTGAAGATAAAAAGGGTATCTAATCAAAGAAAACGCGTATTTAAACGAGTCGCCGATGTTGACGTATAATATCCATCGACTTAAAACCTTAAATTTGCCTTTTAATAACGGCAACAATATGACCGTTATATGAGTCTGCCTCTTGACAAGGGCCTCTTTCGAAATACGTTTTTCATTCTTCAAAATGAAAAGATAGGGATGATTTAGATTTAACACTGGGGCACCTATAAGTCTTCTGGATGCAGCTTAATTGGGCTATGCTTAGAAATGAAAATTATGTTTTAAAAGGTTTCAGGTTCAAATCTTTAGCGTTCTATTTCATTTATGAGTTATAGTAGTACCTGCTCGTGCATAAACCCAAGTCCATCATTTATTCTCTAGAAGTAAAGGGTTTTGAAATTTCTAAAAGGCAGCAGATTCCTTATTTTGGAAGCTTTGCATTTGGTTTTCGTTTGTGCAGAGGCTTTTGTATGCCCCATGGGACAGTTACTAATTTTAGAACCAGATGACAGAGTTTCTCCCACTCACCATTTACTTCCAACTGGCTGGCTGTGCTCTGTATGTTTTTGGTCACTTCATGTCCACTGAAATTCACACGGATGAGTCTCTTTGCAAATCGCTTCTAAACAGCAAAATTACAGAAATAGCAAAATTCCAGAGGGCAGAGTTAGTGATCAGATTTGCTTTTTTATTACAGCCATCAAGGGCAGTTCAACTGCGGGCTGCTCAGATTGAATTTTTGAATTCTCCCCACCCACTTGAAACCTTGAGCGATCCAGGTGCATATGGTCTAAAAGGATCAATATCTCGAGATCATGATTCTCGAAATTACTTGAAAAAGATTACTGAAGTGCTTCGTCATGAATTGAAGCATCTCCGAAGGTTGGAGAGCGCACAGAGAAGACAGATATGGTGGCCTCTTGGCATCACAGAATCCTCTATGACGATACAGAGAAGTTCCAGAACAAGCATTGGCATGCCAGTACACAGAATTTCGAGAGAAATTAGTATTGACATGAGTAGCAAAAAAAATGTTGGTGCCGTCAGTAGCATCAGCAATGTCTCATATGAAGCACCTAGACGATTTGAGTTTCCTATTCAAATTGGCGTTCTTCTTCGTAGGAGCAAAGCTACATTTGGAAGATTCACCAGATTAGTTGCGTCTCAGCATATGCAGATGGGTCTGTTGTTTTTGTTATCTGGTCGAATGCTCATTTTACAAATATGTGGCAAAATTTATTCATAAGTTTATTTTTAGTGTTATATATCTTATGCTTTTTGCTGGTGCTACCTTGCCCAGCCTTGGCAAAAATGCTAATGCCCAATTAGCATGACTTCGTCTTTGAGGTCTGAGACGAAGCCACAGTGAGAATGTCGATGTCTTATGACTTCAATTTTGAAGTCTGAGAACGAAGCCATAGTAATGTATTGTGCCAGAATGTGAATCTCTAGATAGAAGTCTGAGAACAAAGCCATAGTGACAATGTGGATGTCTTGTACAGGAATGTAAATCCCTAGATAGCATCTTATCATGGTTGAGCCCTTAGTTTTACCAAGCTAGGATGAGAATGTGGATATAGCATGGAGTTACGTTTCTGCCGTCAATTGTACTGGAATGTCGATGCAAAGTAACATGATTAGAAAGGAGTCATTATTAACATGGAGTCACTTCTGAACCTTGATCTTCACCAGATTAAAATCCAAATCGAAAACAATTTATCTCCCAGATGAGGAGTCGAAAACCAACCAGCTTCCAATTGAGAATCAACATGCACAGCAAAAAAAACAAAATCATGGAATTGCCATTCCCTGTCTCAAGTGGTGCATTTGACATGACAAATATGTGCCTTTACACCATGGATTAAAAAAAAAAATTGTGCAATTGAAATCAGAAAAGGGGAATTAGTGGAAGCTGATTCGAAGGCTATGGAGCTTGCTCTAAAGAGAAATGGTCCTTTGGTATATCAACAAGGCAGAGCCAGCGTTCTCTCTTTGGGAAAGCTGTCCCAACTTGAGGGGAATTGGCAAATGATGATGATGTTGATCCAATGAGCTTAAATGGAACAGAGCAAGCATCTAGCGCTACTGGGCTTCTCAAGCAGTTGCCCCAGGTGCATGTCCTGGGTTTGGGTCAAATACATAACCCTGGTCATGGATCTTCCTAGAGTGGTGTAAGTGGGCTTCACTGTATTGTAATAATTCCATATTGGAGAAGGGCATGATTGCCGAAGCATCGAGGAAAAACCAAAAACAGACGACCACCTAAGTGGCTTTATTGATCGATCAATCACAGGATAAGGAAAGGAAGAAAGAAGCATACCCTTAAGTGAGCATTTGTACCTGTCCCTTCTGAAGTAACAATGCAATGTCTTTTTTATGTTGTCTGCACTGGATTTCCCTCTTGTTCTTCAACAACTTTATGAGCGACACCGCCATCTTCAATATCACAATATTGAGTGCCTGATCAACCAATTACCCATCAGGATCTCCCTCACGCTCCCCAGAATTAGAAAAATATAAAACCATTTGTCACTAATTTCCAACCCCCATAGATCACTGTAAATGATGACACATCAAAGGAATGGATTGGCTAAATATTTCTTACACAACATATCAATAAGAAGGAAAACATAGAACCAGACCCCCAATTCATGTAATTCATTCTATGTTTCCAACTAACACTGAAATTCATGGTAGCCTAAAAATACAATGTTTAATTTGGGCATAACAGATAAAGAATACCATTTTGAAAACTTGAAGCCTTTCCTAAGCAAGGCATCCAACGTTTTACCCATCTGCCTGTTGCATGCCTGCAAATACAAAACATGAAAGATGTGTATTGAATGACCAGATATTGGGGGCAATAAAAATGGCAGCCTTGTCTTCACTCAAACGATACCAATCGGTAAGTTTTGCTGCCAATCCTTGTACTTGTGAATGGACATTGAATCAGAGAACACACACTAATCACAAAACACACAAACTATCTTCATTTGATGGCTGAAGCGGTTTTTATACACAACAGATAACTTTCTCGAGTCGGTGGCTTCTCCAGGAAGCTATCCAGCTCCACCGAATTCTCGAGAAGAGACATTTATTGCAGGTGGTTGGAATTAATGTCTTCCAACACTCCCCTTTAATTCCAACCATATGACAAATATACTATAGCACAATATATAAGACACTATAAACATACTCTTAATTTTCATGCCTGCTGGTCTAAGTCTCAGCTAGGCTTACAATATAATCTTGATTTTCTACAACACATAACTTACTTTTACAAAACTCAAATTTTGCCTTCCCAAGAGGCTTAGTGAATATGTCAGCTACATTCTCATTTGTATTCCATTACATTAGAGAAATTTCTTTTGATTGGACATTTTCTCTTACAAAATGATATTGTGTGTCTATATGTTTTGACCTTGCATGACATACAGGATTGTTCCCCAGTTTGATGGTGCTTTGATTGTCACCTCTGATCACTGTAGATTCTTGTTGACCTTCACCAACATCTTCAAGTATTCTTCTGAGCCATATAGCTTCACAGGTGCCACTACATAATGCTTTATATTCTGCTTCAATTGATGACAAGGAAATTGTTTCTTGTTTCGTAATGCTCCATGATGTAGCTCCCGATCCTATATTGAAGACATATCTAGTGGTGGATCTCCTGTCATCTGGATTTCCAGCCCAGTTAGAATCAGAATGACTTGTGAATTCAACATTACAAGCATTAGTATATTCAATACCAAAATTGATAGTTCCCTTTAAGTATCGAAGGACCCTTTTTGCAGTTATCCAATGGCTTTCATGAGGCTTAGCCATGAATTGACTAAGTATGCTTACTGCATAAGTAATGTCTGGTCTAGTGGTAGTGAGATAATTCGGACTTCCCACTAATTGTCGATACAATGTTCCATTCACCTCTTTTGTTCCATCATCACTTCTTAATTTGATATTTTGTTCCATTGGTGTACTCACTACTTTACATCCATTCATATGAAATCTCTTTAATACTTTATTTGTATATTTGCTTTGTGTGATTAAGGTTCTTCCATCATTTCTTCATACTTCAAGACCTAGAAAATAGTGCATCTCACCAAGATCCTTCATCTCAAATTCATGCGATAACTTTATTTTTATATCTGTAATCAATTTATCAGCACTCCCTGTTATTATTAGATCATCAACATATATAGAGAGCAATACTATATCCCCATTTCTATCTATCTTGACATACAAATTAGGATCATTTTTACTCTTTTTAAATCTTTGCTGAAAGAAGAATTTGTCGATTTTTTCATACCAATATCTGGAGGCTTGTTTTAGTCCATATAAGGCCTTCTTTAACTTGCATACAAGATGTTCTTGACCCTTCTTTACAAATCCTTCTGGTTGAACAAGATAAATCTCTTCTTTTAAGTCACCATTTAGAAAAGCTAACTTTACATTTAATTGATGTAGCTTCCAATCATATTTAGCTGCCAACACTATCATTATTCTGATTGTATTCATTTTTGCAACCGGAGCAAAGGTATCTTCATAATCTATACCTTCTTTTTGTGAATAACCTTTTGCAACCAATCTTCCTTTATACTTGTCTATGCTACCATTTGCATTAAATTTTGTCTTGTACAACCATTTTGATCCTATAGGGATCTTATTTTCAGGTAATTCTATTAATTCCCAAGTTTCATTTTTCATTATAGAATCATATTCTTCTTTCATATCTTCCATCCATTCTTTATGATTTTTGGCTTGTTCATAATTTAAGGGCTCAAAAACAATCATTACTTGAGACATTAAGGCATAATCTTTAAACCTGATGGGGGCTTGAATCTGTTGTGTTGACCTTCTTAGAGGTTCATTACTTTGTGGAGTATCTTCTCATTTTCTTCTCTGTGGAGTGCCTTCATCACTTCTTTGTGGACTTTGATTCCTTGATGTGTCTTTTGGAATTTCCATGTGTTCTTGTTCTTGAGTTGATTCCACAACTTCTTCTTCTTCCTTAAAGCTTTCATAAGGAGACTGCCATGTATTATGTTCATCTTTTTTTATTTGTTTATCTACATGTTCATGAAATATAACATCTCTACTTGCAAAGACCTTGTGAGTTCTTGGATCATACATTTTATATGATTTTTTATCAGTGCAATATCCAATAAAAATACATTTGATGGCTTTGGCATCTAACTTTCTCCTATCCTCTTTAGGAATATGAGCAAAGACCTTGCATCCAAATATCCTTAAATGACTAATTTTAGGTTTAAAACCATAGAATGCTTCAAATGGTGTTTTGTGCTCAAGATACTTAGTAGGGCTTCTATTCTTAAGATATACAGCTGTGTTAATGGCTTCAGCCCAAAAACTATTAGAAAGTCCTTTACTTTTTAACATACTTCGAGCATATTCAACTAATGTTCTATTATTTCTTTCAGCTACTCCATTTTGTTGAGGTGTATGTGGTACTGTAAATTATTGCATAATTCCATTTTGTTTACAATATTTGATAAAAGCTCCTGAAGTGTACTCGCCACCTTTATCTGATCGAAGAATTTTAATGCTCTTTCCTGTTTGCTTTTCAACCATACTCTTGAATTCTTTAAAGTATTCAAACACATCACTTTTGTTTCTTATAAAGTATACCCAAGTGTATCTAGTGCTATCATCAATAAATATAAGAAAGTAATATGCTCCACCAAGTGACTTAGTTTGCATTGGACCACATACATCAGTATGCACTAGTTCAAGTATTTCATGTTTTATTCTATTTTCATGCGCAGGACATTCTTCCTATGTTGTTTTCCTAGTGCACAACCTTCACATTCAAAGTGTTTACCCTTAATACTTGGAAGACCTTCTACTATCAGTTTCTTTTGTAGCAACATTAGGTCATTATGATTTAAGTGTCCATACCTTTGATGCCAAAGCTCTATAGTTGACATGCCTATTGATGCCAAAGCTTGATGCCCATTCTTCATTACATCCAACTTGTATAAGCCTCCAACTCTCATTCCTTTTGCAACAACTTTGTAGTTGTCCTGCACATCCTTTACCAAACAATGTGATTTCACAAATTCAACTTTTAAATGTTGATTTGTGATAGTAGAGACTGAAATTAAGTTCTTCTTTAATCCTGAAACATACACCACATTTTGAATTTGTTTTTCTTGTATCATAACACTTATATTACCATATCCTTTAATTTCATGTGATCTATTATCTCCTAAATAGATGTGTCCACCATTATTGATCTCATGATAAGCATCAAACCAATCTCTTTTGCATGACATATGGATTGATGCACCAAAATCTATAAACCAAGCATTATCATCATCAGTTTCTGCTGATAAAGCAGCATTGGACACAAACAATTTAAGATTTCTAACATCTTGACTAATTGCTTCATCTCTATCAACATAATTTCCTGAATGCCTTCTTTGTTTAAATTGATCAGACCTCCTTTTCATGCAATTCTTAGCAAAATGACCAGGTTTTCCACAGTAATAACACACATCATCTCTACTTGATTTGGCATTTGTCCTTGGTAAAGGGGTACCTTGAAATGATTTTACCTGTGGCTTTTTGCCTTTATTTTTCTCCCACTGTTTTCCTTTGGAAGACTGCTTCTCTTTGGCCATCAATGCCAAATCTGAATTGGGAGATCTCTGTTTAAGGCTTCTTCTCCGCTCTTCTTCCTGCATAAGTATACCTGCCAACTCATCAAAAGTAGGAACCTTCTCTCTAGTTGAAAGACCAGTGATAAACATTTGATATTCATCAAGCATTCCATTTAATGTCACAGTAACCAAGTCTGTACTAGATATTGATTCACCAATGTCACCTAATTTATCCTTTAGATCTTTAATTCTAGAAATAAAATCACTAACACTTTTATTTTCTTCCATCTTAATTGAAAGAAGCTTACTCTTTAGATATAATATTCGATTTGTAGTCTTCGTCTCATACAAATTTTTGAGAGTGTCCCATGTCTCCTTGGATGTTTTGCACTCTCTGATCTGTGGAATAATATTGTCCTTAACTGTCATCCGCAAAAGCACCTTTTCTTTGTTTTCCCGTTGCTCCCAATCTTGAATTGCAACATCTGTGGCTTGAGCGGACACTGGTTTAACTTCAGCTCTAGACACAATTGCCCACGTATTGTTGCCTTCCATCAAAGTCTGCAACTTAGACTTCCAATTTGCATAATTTTCACTGTCTAACTTGTTAGACTCAGATAAATAAGATTCTTCCAATACATTAGCCATGTTATTTATTTTCACCTTACCAATCACCAAAAATTACTAATAGATATAAATCCTCAAGCAAAAATTTTATCCAATATCATTGGATAATATGGCTGCGGTCTTCTTTTTTTTATTTATTTAAAGCGCTGGTATCATCATTTTTATTTATTCAATTTATCATACAAAACAAGCTTTCACATGGGCGACTTTAATAGATAGAAATAGCCAACATTAGGAGAGATAGGCACATTGAGATTAGTGACCTTGCAAGACCTGGCAGATTGGCGGCCTTTGCCGGCTTGAACAGGATGGCCTCTTCCTCGGAGCGCCCTATCTTACCAACACTCCAACTTCACACAGAGGTTCTCAGCGATTTGGCTCCCTCCAACGAGCCTCATGAACCACTCCTCCGCACTAGAAAAAATTAAAAAAGCTTCACAGTTAATAATCAAACTTGAAAGAAAAATTTTAAAGAGAGGGGGTTCCCAAAAAAGATAGCATTCAGTTCAGTCCAAAAACCTGTTTTGTCCCCAGATAGCGTTGCGCACTAGGCTTTGATCCCGTCCTTTGAGCGTCTGCCCCAAGCCCCCGCCGCTTCAGCGAAATGCTTTCTTCAAATGTTTTCTTAATATCAATAGATTATATATACAAAAAAGTTCGGCAGAGTGACACTCTAATCAAAATCACAGAACCTTGATCACGATACAAAACACCATAGAGAACATGAAACTAGCCATTAAGCCAAAAACGATGGACTAATAACATCAAGCAACTAGTGAGAGTTTAGTTTTCCCTCACCGCACCAGCACAAACTTACGCACAGCTTCTGGACAATACGCCCTCCACGTCAAGCTTGTTGCACATAGATGCTCAAAAACTCTCAGCGCTCAACACAATGGTCTTTCAAAGGTTCACACAGCGATCTCTCAAAATGATCACTCACATAAAACCTCAAGCACTCAACTTTGAACCTTGCTCTTATACCAAATCAGAGAACACACACTAAACAGAAAACACACACACTATCTTCATTCAATGGCTGAAGCGGTTTTTATACACAACATGGAGTTGGTGGCTTCTCCCGAAAGCTATCTAGCTCCGGCGAATTCTCCAGAAAAAACATTTATTGCAGGTGGTTGGAATTAATGTTTTCCAACCCATTGGAATCTCCTCACCCTTTTTCTATTTTATCGATTTTTTTTTGCTTTTAATTTTTGAGGAAACGTGGTATTAATCAAGGACAAGCGTTGTTGCAGAGATTTTCCTCGACTTGTACGATGAACCAGTAGACAACGTTCCAGTTAATCCCAGATTGTAAACTGCAGTTCCATCTGACTTAAAGATCCCATAGTTACTCTAGGAGGCTGGCCCAGGCTTCGTAACCTCATTGAATAATAGCAGCTGGTTGAAGATCAGCATCCTCTTCACAAGCAGCCATTGCCGTGTCTTCAAAACTCTCATCCCTTTCATCGCTTTGACCGGTATGAAGTAATTGTTGTGACCCCTCATGGGTCTACGGCAATTCCTTCGTTTCCAAAAATAAATACCGTCTTTCCTCGGCTTCTGAAATCTAGAATTTTGACTCCCGTCTTCTGTTAAAGCATCGGAAATAATGTCCACACAGGCAGAGCCTAAAAATTTTGCAAAACCAGATCCCAAAATATCATCCATGGAAATTTTTTGAGTATTATGGGATGGTTTTAAGCGCTACATCATATCCTGTCGCGGTATCTTCGGCTGCCTCAGAGGCTGAATTCCCCCCTACGTGAGGTCATACTTCTGAGACGGTTTCAAGTTCTGAGGCAAATGTTCACACCAAACTGAGGTCGATCCAAGGCAGTCTAAGGCCTCTCTGTGGCATGCTTCGCGCTAAAGATCCAGAAAAAATTACATTAATATGGTGCACAGGTGTCGCCTAGACGAAAAGATCAAGCGTAAAAATATGAGGTCAGTTGTAAAGTGTGAAGTCATATTCACATATGTCAGACTTATGAGGTCAGTTGTAAAGTGTGAAGTCATATGCACAGGTGGCAGATTTAAAATGTGAGGTCATATGGTGCCAGATGTCACGGGTGGACTAAAAAGATAGACTAAAATCTGAGGTGAAATGACTAAAAGGAGGACTTTTTGGCGTAATTTTTCTACGATAATTTTGTCAATTTCTGTTTGCAATTTTCTTGTTCACGATCTCAGTGTTCACGTGTTCCTCGTTCCGGTATCTGGTTATCTCTTCGACCCAATGAACAATCTGCTCATCTTCATCTGTAACAATTTCACAAATAAGCAACATACATTTCAATCAACGATTTGCTCGTCTTTACCTGTAACACCCCTACAAACATCTACCTGTAACAGCCCTACAAACATCTAGGTTCGAATTGGGGACGTAAACATTATGATAAGCAATATCTGAAATTTTCTTGAGAATCCCGCAAAGACATATTTTTCAGCTTCATCCTATTATATGGTTCCTGTAAAATCTCTCCAATGGATTTATGCTAGTCAAAGAAAAAGCAACTTCGTTTACAGAACATTTAGATGGAGTTTGTTATGTGAGACCTTCTTATTTAGCAATGGAAGGATTTTAAAATTTCAGGTAGGCAAAACTATTGAGATAAATTTACGTTATTTCTCTGTTATAATAATTAATTAATTTTTATTAATAACATCTTTCATATGTCTTCCAGTTCAGTTATAACTTATAACAGCATATACTGACAGTGTAACAGCGCCTGACTTCTCCAGATGCACACTTTCGGAATTTAAAACTCAAATACCTTTTTATTGGCTATTGCCTGAGTACATTGAAAATAATAATAATTATAATCATATGCAGACGCATGAGTGGTACGTATAAACGGGAAAAGAATTGCCTACCTGAGCTGTCATCCTTACCGAAACCATAAATATATTATTTCTCAAATTATTATGTGGCAAAACATAAATCTTCATTGCGTGTGTTTATTTTATTTTATTTTTACTCAAACACCATATACTTGTATTAATAAACATCCAATATAAAAATGACACATAGGATTTGAATAAATGAATGTTGTTTCCGTTATATCAACCATCACGGTAAAAACAAAAATCTAAAAGAGGTACAATTTTCCGCCCATGATTTGGCCGGATTCTAAGTGCTTTCTGAACTCGCAGCTGGACCAAATTAGATGATCCATGTTCTATCAAACCTCCCTTTTTTCGTTTTTATTATTCCCTATTAGACATTTCCTTGGTCGTTCTCTTTTTGATATATTCGTGCTTTGTGACTGGAATTCTATGTCTAGGTATTGCTACTTCTAACAGAACGATCTGAACTATCACCAACTCTTATACTTCCAACCGATCGATCTGTTAACGCGTTAAGACCCACTGCATTAATCTCGTTAACTGGACACGAACCTCCGCCGCTGGGAGATCTGTAGTTCTGACAAGGAGAGGGGCCTGACGGAGTTACGGGACCCCTAAGGGATTCCAACCACTCATTCTTCATCTTAATATGATTCTTATTTTCTATTTCATCTCCCTGAAATATGAATTTCAAATGCAGTGACCTACAAGCCGAACATTCACTAACCGTGGTCACCACCATAAGCATGGCAATCAATGTTACCAAGCGTGCAGATGATAGTCTAATCTCCATATCGCTCCAATCTATACACTTCTTCTCTTCACAGCTGCAGATGAAGTACTCGATCGCAACAATATGAATATCGAAATCAAAAGAAGATGAATAATAATAATATGAGTGTGGGTGTGTAGATAGCAAATATAGATGCAACTATATATAGCAAGTAATTACGCGGAGAAGACGAGGGCGGAGAACAGAGAAAACGCGGTAACTAGGTTCAAGAGATGAGTGCAATCCAAAGTGGAATCCTGATCTCATGTGTGCATAGGTCTTCCCCAAATCGCTGCGTGTAAAATTCCAGCTAAAGTCGATTTCTGACTTTGAAATTATGTATTTAACTTTCGTAATAAAAACTTTGACTGAGTTTGGAGACTTGACTTTCCTTGAACATGATCATCGACTTTTACGCCCTGTCACAAAATCCACAAGTTGAACGATTCACACAACCATTGTAAACTTCATTAATCGCGACGAATAAAATTCCGGCCTTTCTCTTTTTTCATTCCTGGGTAGAAAAAATGGGTGTATAATCAAAGAACACGCTTATACGAGTTGCCGATGTTGACTTGTAACATTCATCGATTGAAAAGCGTATGGCCTTTTAATAACGGCAACCCCAGGGGCTGTAGATGACAGTGCCGCCCCAAAGCATGGTCTCCTTCGCAAGGGTTTTTTTTTTCATTCCATAAAATATACAATTTTTTTTGAAGTTCAAAGTTATCAATGTTTACTAATTATATAAATTAAATGTTTCTTAAGTTGTAATAATTATTTTTTCATAATAAATATTAAAATATTTATAATACATTTTAAATTTTTGTCATCTATTATACTAATTGGTTTAGCCAAAAAAATTTCTTATATAATTTCTATTAACAAATTAAGAAATTGAGTGCTAAAAGACTTATAGAAGGGTTAAGTAGCTTCGGCTAAGTAGCTTCCCGTGCGTATGGGTGCGCTAATAGATTATATAGAAACCTAATATAGATATAAAATATAAAAGGACTCGAGGACTAGCCGTAATTCCTTAAAATATAAAAGGACTCGAGGACTAGCCGTAATTCCTTCCTTGCATGGGTACGATGCTCCATTGTTGAGGAGCCGGTGGTTTATATCATTGTTACCAAGTTCGAATTTGAATTCGATTTGATATGAAAAAAATTTGATTATATAAAATTCAATACGGAAAAAATTTAGAAGTATCCATCTTACCACTACTAAAAACAGTATTTTAAATAATTTTTAAAAAATCAAAATTAAAAATCTTATTATTCAAAAACTCATGCTGCTCAAAAATTGTTTTCAATCACATTATGGAAGTTGCAAATAAAATTAGAAATTGAGATTAATAAAAAGAATTCGTCCTCATTGAAAGTGAATGAGATAGAATTGGAAACCCTTTTTCCACGAACAAGAAAGAAATAACATGTCTCAAACCATTAGAGTTTTTTGTTAGTCAATCAATAAATAATTGTTAATGGGATCCTAATAACTAACAATAAAAAATAGATCAAAAATCGTCTCTCTAAAAAAATATAAAAACTATATAAATTATTTCCCCAACAAAAATCTCAATAACAAAAAAAATTAGATTTTAACGAATCTTATTACAACTAAATAATTAACTATTATTATTCATGGTACTTCTCTACACAATAATGCTATATTAACCATATATATTAAAAAAAAAAAATCGCTACTTGAATTTATCAAATAATTCAACTTAAAAATCGCTACTTGAATTTATCAAATAATTTCCACAAAATTTTTAAATATGCCACTCTCCAATTATTCATTTTTACATTATCTTTTCCAATTTTTTTTTTTCATCTAGATAATACTTCTCACATTTTTTTATTTCACTTCACGTTGATTGAGGTTGATTTATTTCCTAAACTCCTTTATTCTCTCCTTCGTTACGAGTCGAAATTATTATGTTTAGACAATAGGATATCCTTAAATGCCTACTTTAAAAGAATAATCAAAAGCAAAAACAACGTTTGTTATCACAATTTTCATTTCCTCTGATCAATTAAACACAAGTGTGAAAGAAAATTTCACCGACCATCTGTACATGCAATTTTCAAATCGTCGGATTTTCAATTTTCTGATGATTTCTATGACGGGTCGCGATGGAGAATTATAAATCTTCTGAGGAGGGGAAGGCTCGCATAGACCCTCCTATCATCAAGATCCCAATCAGGAAGATCTCTCACACAAACAAAACAGGCTTTGGATCTCAATCTGGTCGTGTTGGAGGATAAATGCTCATGAAAATTACCCAGTTGCCGTTAGTATCGAATTGAATTTTAGCGAATTATTGACCGAATCAAACCGAACCGCCGAATTTCCGAATTCTTCAGCCGATTCGGCCGAATTTGGTAACTATGGTTTATATAGAGTAGGGCATGCTGTAATCGTTGATTTTTTATTGGTAAACTCTATCTGTAATCGTTGATTTTTTATTGGTAAACTCGATCACTTGGTTGTCATCAGGAATGTTTTTTGGCTGGCTTAATACGCCTTTTTATGTTTCAGCTCATTATATTTCCTTAATATAATATACATGTTGATTTTTCTCTCTGAAAAAAAAACTCGATTACTTGGTGGTTTGTAGGTAATATCAGCGAAAGACTTTATTTAAAACATTTTAAATTGTTATTCATTTAAAAAAATAGTTATTTTATTTTAAATGGTTATTCATTTAAAAAATAGTTATTTTTTTAAATAGTGATTATTATAATTATTATTATTAATCATAAAATAATAATTAAAATATCAATTAAATATATATGTTTTAATATTTTAAATTCATTATCAAATTTATCATAAAAAATTTAAAAAATTTAGTTTGTAAATAGTTTTTGTTACAATATTATAAATTAATGCTATTGATATTTGTTTTAATTAATTAATTTAATTAAAAGAAAATAAAAAACACATAAATACTTTGGAGATAAATCTCAACTTTTGATTTGTGAATACTACTAATTATATTGTAAAATAGTCTTAGAGCTTCAATCCCTACTATCCACCTAATAATTACCAATAATTAAATTAAATTTATAGAAGACTTATTCCAAAATAGACTAAATTATATACATGATCTCAATGAATAAAACCAAAAGCTTTCAAATTATTTTTCAATTTAAAATCTCCACTATATTTTTTTCCACAAATTTTCAGAGTTACAAAAATCACATAAATATTTTGATGACCATCTACTTTTTTTAGTTTTTATTATAATTTAACAAAACATTTTAAATACACAATTTTAATTTTAAAAAATTTCAATTAATTTAAGAGCTTTGAATATTAAATTTTAGCGGAGAAATTTTATCGTATGTCAAAGCCCACAAATGTCATAAATTACTTTCATGTGGACGCATTTCTTTCGGCCAAACCCTACACAACCACTTTTATTTCTTATATTCAAATCGATCCACTTACATATCCACGTAGACAACCACTATTACTTTTTATATTCAAATTGATCCATTTACATACACACGTGTAGCATTTATGTTGGGATCAGTGTTACTTGGTAGCGGGAGCAAAAGCTGGGAACAAAAGCGACATTTTAAGAAGCTTCCGATTTGGGAGCGAATCCCGGAGCGCTTTTTATATAATATATATTTTTTATATTTTGATACATATATATATATATATCAACAAAAACATGTAGAATAATGAATTAGATATAAAAAACATAGAAAACATAGATTGAAATTTGAATCATATAACAACAATCATCTAGAAGTTATAATCTTCATCAACCACGTCCACAAGTTAGTAACATAGTAACATACAACATATTGAATCTCATGATTCATCAATCTTAAGGTTTCAAGCTTTCAAAATTCAATATATAACATTTATCATCATTGATCACCAAAGTTGTACTTGTAAGCTCACTGTAACCATTACAACAAATAATATCTAACATGAAATGAAATGAAACAACCTTCAACTTTCATGAACCATCATATTCATAATTCATTATTAATGAGTTATAATTGCCAACTTCAAACTTAAATTGTCATATATTGTTTAAAAAAATATCATAATAAATATGAAAGGGTCAATAGTTATAAAAACTACTAGAAACTAGAAAAGAGAAGTAAATCTATTATCTATTTCTTATGCTTGGGCCTCTTGCCACCACGAGAAATGTCTAATTTTTAGTCCTGTTGGAAAATCAGGATCTTTGTCATTAATATCACCCTCTAAGCATTAATATCCAGAGGTATCTTTACCTCTGTATCTATATAGGGATCTTTGTCATTAATATCACCCTCTAACCATTAACATAAGATAGAAAAAGCATAGCATGTCAAGTCAAGATTTTGTTTGAGTGATGCGTACATTTTTAGGAGGGTCATGATAGAGGAGTTCGACAACCAATGTCACTAACATCAAGGTACATAGAGGGATTGGTGCTCGTGATTAAATACGAATTCCATACACTAATACATGACAAAATTCAATGGAAACATTGCAATCCCCCAATCCTGAAATCCTGAAAAATTGATAAGTCTGTTGGATTTTGAATGAAATATAAAATTCTACTTTCTCCATATGAAATCCAATGAGGCCGGAACCACTCTCAAACATCTTGAGTCATTTCATGGTAATGTTAAAAATTTAAGTAAAAGTGACATTCTCCTTAATCTTCATTTTCAGAGTGTCACTTTTACTTTAAGAATTTAATATTACCATGAATAGCTTATCAATACTAGGGACATAGACTTGATCATTAAGTTGCCCCACTCAAAAATTATTTGTTTCTTTAAAAAAAAATTGCATTTCGAACATTACTACAAAAACAAAATTGCAAAAAAGGCAAAACGCTCCCAAAAAGGCAGGGAGCGAAATTTTTTTTAAGGAGCGCGCTCCCAAGTCGCTCCCGCCCGGAGCGCGGATTGGTAGTGGGATCGAGGGCAGGGCGGGCGCTCCCCCGCAACACCGGTTGGGATAGACATTGGGTATGTTAAATAATATTAATTTAATTAAGTTAAATTGTTAGTCTTTGCCTTCGCGAGGGATTATAATTGTTTCTTGATTGTGCATTAGTTTGAGAGCTTTTCATGGGATATAATACTTTAAAAAGAGTATATTTTTATTTTTTATAGTTTCATATAGTTTTGTTTTAAGGAAATAATGGAAATATCAACATAATTTTAATAAAATTTCACTAAATTTTTTGGAAATCCATGTTATAGTTCTCAAGCTTCAAGTTTTTAAGTGTCCTAAAGGTTTTTGATAGATTTGAATCCATTTCCACCATCAAAAACAAGGTTCAAGCACTCCTACCGTTAGACCTTTTGAAAAAAAAATAGAAAAAAAAATGACATTGTTTGATGGTCAATCAAAATTGATACATCGTAGATAATGTATTTTTACTTTCTTATTTGTTAGCACCTGACAAATCATTTTAAAATGGAAAAAGAAAATTGGAAATAATCATTCCATTGGTGACTGCTCTAACAGTGACACTGACACTAAAATTGTTATCTCTGATAGTGTTAATGCTTTTCCTAGGTCCTTTATACAAACTAGGGCAAGCTAGGGTGGGGGTCGTCGACACTAAAGGCCGTATGAGGACTTAGCGTGGGTGGTTTAGCAAAAACTCAAAACCATCAGATGAGGTGGTATAAGACATCAAGGTAAAAAGGTTTTGCTTAATATATTTACAACCCCATATCAAATGAGATGAAACCACATAAGCAACATTTTTTCTTAATTTTAGTAATCATGATAGGAAAAACAATAATGTTTGTTTAATAATTTATCTTTTGGCAAATTAAATTGAAGTAATTAGCTATATTATTTTTAAATGGAAAAAAAACTAATTTTATAAATGGCCATTAGATTGATAACACTCGCATTGTATAGTTCCTCGGTGTTTTCATCCGATATCATTGTAATGGGTGACACCATTGAAATCAGTGGCTTGTCCCATAGCAATTTCGTAAGGAGTCGTCTAATGAGGCGAAGGAATTGCCCGGACGGCCAAAAGTGGTTGGAATCCGGGTAAAAAAAAATTCAAAAAATCTTGTAGAGACAATGTTTGAATCGTGTTTTTGATGGTGAAAATGGATTCAACACCTTAAAAGACTTCTAAGACACCTAAAATTTTGAAATTTAACAACTATAACTTGGATTTACAAAAATCTCTGTTGGATTTTCTCCAAATATAACCAAAATTTCCATAACTTTCCGGGCAATTCTTCCAGCTAATTAGACTACGACATTTCATAATCTACATGCATTCAAGAACGTTGATATTTAACAATGTGAGTTGAGTACCGATATCATTGTAGTGGGTGACACCATTGAAATCAGTGACTCGTCCCATAGCAATTTCGTAATCTACATGCATTCAAGAACGTTGATATTTAACAATGTGAGTAATCAACTGGATTTCTAGACTCCGACTAGCCCATGGCCCTCATTGTTCTCTATTGAAATGATCTAAAGGGATGGAGGAGTTGCATCTAGGTAAGAATCAAACTTAAAAATTGTTGTTTCAACTGCTTCTTGTATTAGTTTCTTAGCTCTTAACCTCTTAATCGTATCAAGTGGGATCTAGTATGGGTTTTCTCTAGCTTTCCATGTAGATTCTTGATCGCTTCCGCCCACATATCCACAAAATCAAGCTAACCAAAGAAAGCAGCAAGGAAAGAGCCCTACCAAAGGAAAGGATGCATAGGAGGAAGTGTCATCATAAAGAAGTTGCGAGCCTTAGTAATGACATGGATAAATATTCACAACAATTGGGACCACGACTAGGTTGAGCATGACTACCACGAGACCAGGGATGACATGGATAAATATTCACAACAATGGGGACCGCGACTAGGTTGAGCATGACTACCCCGAGACCACCGTGGATGATGAAACCACCCATAGTGGACACAACTAGGAAACTACTAAACCCGTCCTCTTTCCTGATCCGTTCTAGTTGTTGCTTCAACCAATCGATCTTTATCTAAGCAAGGTGCTGGATCTGTCTTTGACTCCCTTTATGTGAAGTTAGAAATATTAATTATTATATTTAAATTTATAAAATAGTTAGATTATATTATCAAGTAATATGAATTGATTCCAACATCTAATGTTTAACTTAACCATACACTACTACACAGTAACCAACCTTTGAAGTTAGAAATATTAATTATTATATTTAAATTTATAAAATAGTTAGATTATATTATCAAGTAATATGAATTGATTCCAACATCTAATGTTTAACTTAACCATACACTACTACACAGTAACCAACCTTGCAAATTGAACTATACCACTGAGGGCAGAAATGTTACAATGTATTACAATGTTATTCTCAGAGCAATAAAATTTTGGTCGCTTCATATAAAATTATGATTTTTTGGTGCTTCATATGCAGTCCATTATATGAGTTGACGGTTCCCTAAAAAAAACAATTTATGTAGGCGCATTTCTTCCTTTGATGCCCTTCTGTTTGATTCAATGGGTGCTTTAAAAAAAACACAATAATGACCCCAAAAAAAAAGGGGGTGCAGAGGCTAGGGCTACAAAGAGCGTAAAAATATCAGGATAACACGTATCGCCAACTCAAGGTCAACCTTCTAGTTATCCATTGTTATCGGTGGATCATCAACTCAAAGGCTTTGATGATCATTTCAAAAAAAGGAATGACGATGATTTCGTGCATCGTTTTAAAAAATGGGAGACCTTTACATATATAGAACCATGCAGATGAAAATTTTAATAGAAACCAGAAGTATGGTCATAGTAGCAATGATGATGTTGGTGGTGGTAAGCATTTCTATAGTACTGGATTCATTGATATTACTTCAGGCATGGGGAGTGGCGAGGACAATTCCACTGGTGTGGGCTTGGAGGGAAGGAAGAGACGCTCAACCACAGAGAAACGATGCGGAATTTTCATTCATTTTCTCATGAAAGCAATAATGAGAAGAAGACCTTTTTCTTTGGTGTTGAAAAAAAATGTATTGGAGCTTAAAAAAAACGTTTACCGCACAGCAAGAAATCACACAGTGCAAAATTCAGAATAATGCGCAGTAAAAAAAAGAATAGTGCACAGTAAAAATAAAAATTGAATTCCCAGAATGAGTTCCTTAGGAAATATACTTTGATTATGTATTCATGAAAGAAAAATATGTTTTACAATGTAAATGGAGACTTCAGCTCGCATCATAGTGTAAACAAGTTTTTTTTACATAGATTTACGGACGCTCTGTTTTTACATGCAGTAGAAATTGGTTTTCACGCACCCACCAATTTTCGCTCCAAACATTCAAACTTTCAGGCTACAAACTAAAATTATATGTCATGATTTATCTAAAACATACCTGCATTCATCTTTTATCTAAGGTGAAAAGTCAACTCATTTTAACTATATATATTAAAACATGTACATAGTACAGATATTTACTGTGCATGTCCTCCTCGTTATGCAGTACCATCAAACATTTATCGCTACACCAACTCGATGCAGTTATTATAGGAGATTTGATTGATGAATGCAATGTTCGATACAGTTATTATAGGAGATTTGATTGATGAATGCAATGTAGGGATATGGGAGCTTTTACAGTGTTCATAATTTCATTTACTTCACATTCCTTCAGCCAAAAGCCAAAATCTGCAATTCGATTTGTTAGTACTTCTAGGTATGAGGCACTATCAATGCATTTAGTTTGGTAGTTGTGATTATTTTCAGGGTTTCCCTTTAATTACAATTACTAATATTGACATTTCCCAAACAGTCTTATAAATGGAAAAAATGTTCCTTTGTTAATGGTTTAGTGAAGATTTATGCAAACTGCTATTTTGACTTGCAATGCTGCAAAATAATTTCTGCATTGTTGATCAATTTTCTAATAAAATGATATTTTGTGTCAATGTGCTTCCTCCTTTTCTCAAACACTAAATTCTTGGATAGTGAAATTGTTGAATTGTTGTCACAGTGAATTGTTTTGTTCCTCCTTGTTCATGCCCTAAATCCTTTAGCATTATTCTCATCTAAATTGCTTGACATGTTGCCATGTTGCTATGACATATTTAGCTTCAATTGTGCACAATGAAACTATTGGTTCTTTCTTAGAAGCCCATGAAATGACTCTCGAACCTAAATGGGAAACATAACTTGATGTGCTATTTCTATCATTGACACTTCTTTCCTAATGATTGTTAGTTTGTCCAACCAACCTAAAATCATTTATTGTAGCCGCAAAAAATGCCATATACTTTAGTTCCATTAACATACCTTTATATTCTTTTAGATGCTTGCCAATGTGTCTCCTTTGGTGTCTCCATGAACCTTGAAATCAAAATCACTACAAACACTAAATTAGACCTAGTTGTAGTCAAATACATCAAACTGTGAACCATACCTTTGTATATTGTCATAATTACATTGTTACTACAATCTTCCTTAATTTCAAACTCATCACTATTGGAGTTGGCATAGGCTTGCTGTTATGCATTTTGTACCTCTTCAAAATGTCTGTTAGATAATTTGTTTGGGAAATAAAAGTGTCATCTTGCATTTGCTTGATTTCTATGTCTAGAAAATACATTAACAATCCCAAATATGTCATTTCAAACTCACTCCTCATGACTTCTTTGAAATAAAAAATGACGATTTCATCACTCCCTGTAAAAACTAAATCATATATATATATATATATATATATATATATATATATATATATATATATCTATATATAACAATAATTAAAATATTACCATCACTTTCTTTGATGTAGAGTGTCGGCTCCCCATAGCATTTGCTAAAGCCACCATCCAACAAATATGTGTCTATTCTTCTATACTATGTGTGTGCTGCTTGCTTCAGCCCATAAAGAATTTTGTTTAGTTTGTACACCTTGTCTTATTGCCCTTGAAGCTCATAACTAGGTGGTTCTCCACATACACTTACTCTTTCAACACTGCATTAAATAGTGCTAATTTCATGTCCATTCGATATACCTTCCATTAATTTTCGTTGTTATTGCCAAAATTTTCGTCGCTATCTCCATTCTTGCAAGTGGCACGCATGTTTCAACATAATCTCTTCCGCGTTTTTGTTTGTATCCCTCAACGACTGACCTTGCTTTATGCCTTTCAATCCTTCATTCAACATTACTTTTGGTCTTATCAACCCACTTCACACCTATGTTTTCTTTTCCTTGTGGAAGATTCACTAAATCCAATGTGTCATTCTTTCTTATTGCCTCTATTTCTTTATCCATTGTTGCTACCCACATTTATTTCTTAATTGCGTCTTCAAAATCAATTGGATCATCTACATGAGAAAACTTATCAAAAAGAAAACTCAAACCTGCAGTACTTTCATCTCCATTTTTCTCATAAATATCACTTAGCTTTCTATTTGTTTTTCTTCTCATGCTTGCAAAATATGGATTTGATGTGTCACTTGATGTTGAACTTGGAGAATGTGGAGTATTGTAAGAGATCTACAGATAGAAAATAATTAATCCTTTAGCCTCTTAACCTGAGAATTCATCGATAATGGCCAAAGCCTGCAATGCAACTTCTGACTAATGGAATGAAGCCGGTGACAACCTTGCATAGAAACCCTAATCGCTCATCATAGTATCAACATGGAATTTAGTAAGAGCTTTGCAAATAATGATGTTAAATAAAGGGAAATTTTAAATTGTTCTTTCTTGCAAAGAATGAATATTCATCCTTGTTTATGTTAAAAAAATTTCCCAACTATCTCATTAAACCATTAAGAGTAGTTATTCGCAGAAAGTAAGCAAGCAAATCAATAAGCTATGTTTTGCAATGGGGAGCAAATTTTGTGCATCAGTTGAAGGAATGTCAAGTTAATATAGGAAGTAGAGTTGGTGACTATTAAGTAAGCAAGCATATCAATAAGTTGTGTTTTGCACTAGGGAGCAAATTTTGTGTATCGGTTGAAGGAAGTCAAGTTAATGTCGGAGGTAAAGTTGGTGACTATTAAGTGAGCAGAAAATTAATTTATGTGACTAGCCGCCATAACTTTTTGTTATGTTTTTGTCTTGTCATGGATGCGTGACACTGTCTAATTTCTTGTTGGTGGTGCCACTTGATGACTGCTTTGTTGATATTGAATATGTGTAGCAGGAGTCACCATTAAAGAAGTACCTATTGCTACTAATTTATCTTTGCTTTCTTGTGGTAAATTGGTTTCCACATTAATTATCTTCTACAAACTTCCATCTCATTCTTTTTCTTCTATGAATTGTACATCTATGTTGCTTATGACCTTTTTGACTATTGGATGGTAGAAATTATATGCCTTGGATTTGTCACTATAAACAATAAATATGCATTTCTCCCCCTTGTTGTCGAGACAATATTTTTCGGAATGCGGCATTGGACCATGGTTGATTTTCAAATTGAGACAATCTTTGTCACAATGCGACATTGGACCATGTTTGATCATGATTGATTTGCATATTGAGAAAATCCTATGATAAAACCTTAGATAAATATTATAAACACTAAAATAAACATGGTTGACCATGGTTGATTTATTGAGACAATCTTTGTCACAATACGATGTTGAACCATGGTTCACCATATTTGACCATGATTGTTTTTTGTATTGAGACAAAATTTATCACAATGTGACGTTGGACCATGGTTGACCATGGTTGACAATGATTGACCATTACTAACCATGGTTGACAATGATTGACAATGATTGACCATGACTAACCATGGTTGACCATGACTGACAATGCAAGCGAACTCACCAGCGTTACCCACCTATTTGCCCTATGCTTCTATAAATCACATCCCTCCGCCATCATCTCTGCCACCTTTCCCACCACCCTTGCATGCACTCATGCCAAGGGCCACCTCACCCATCGCTTTGAGCGTGTGGGGGGCGGTGGTAAGTAAATCATATGTACGCCTCATTACTTTCCACAGGCATTTCCAACCACCGACACGCACCCTTATCGGGGTAAAATTTTTATTTTATTTTTATTATAATTCTTTAATTATATTTTTGATATTAAATTTTATAAATTATTAATATTTTTTTCTTTTTGAAATTATTTAAGAGTAGCACATCCATATAAATTAAATGGTCGGCAAGTGGTAATTGACATCAACCCACATCCAAATACTTACTATCAGATACATCTCACATTACTAAAATTAAAAAAGGTTCAAAAAAGTAATTAAAATATTAATTCATATGAACTAACTAAATTCATATGACATTATCTTTGAATGATTAATTTAATTAAAAGTACAAAAGTTATAGATAATCTCAACCTTTGATTTATCTATATTACTATGAATAATATGTAGAGGTTAAATCTCTACCCTCCACCTAATAATTATTAATAGTTAAATAAACATTTTTGAAGTCATATGTCAAATAAACACATATATCAACAAAATTAAATTGTTACTTAGTTTTTATTCTAATTTTCAAAACAAAAATTATTAATTTCCCTTTTATAAATGAATTTTCTTTTAATATAATAATCTATAATATTAATATTTTATTATTTATTTAATTTCATTTTTTTAAGACATAAATTAGATATCAAATATTATTTTATATTTTTTCAAAATATATATTAAATTCATTTAATATAATAATCTATAATCTTAATATTTTATTATTTATTTAATTTCATTTTTTTAAAACATAAATTAGATATCAAATATTATTTTATATTTTATCAAAATATATATTATTTATTTAAAATTGTTTTTTTAAATATGAACTAAATTTATATTTTCTCAAAAAATAATAATAATTAAAGGCCAAGTTTTAAAAATTAAAACATACCATAGAAGTAAAAAAAATTAAAATTTATTAAAAGAAACGTGTCATGCCAATAAAGACATACTTAAGGCAGAATTCCAATAGGGATATAAGATGAAACCAACAGCCTTTAGTTCATTATTAAATTATTAAAACAGAAGTCCAATACATATGGTCAAGTGAAACTGTAACGGTTAAGCCCTTCACGATAACCCATGGTAAGTGAGTGATTTGCCAATACTTGCATCCCATGCAGCTTGAGATCTCGAGTTGTTGTAACTGCTCTGTATAGTTGGCGATGCTCCTAGGTGACCAGTTCTAGGGAGCAGGGGATCAGTTCTCAGGGACCAACAATTTTTTTTTCCTCTCAAAATAACAAAAGGAGGTTTATATACAACCTGTTCCTTTTCTATTCGCCATGAACCGCTGGGTGCTCTGAGCTCTTGTATTTGCCTTTACTCCATATGTGCAATTCAAATTTACATTAACTATTGTTTGAATATTCCTCTACAACCTAATTCTAATTAATATTTAAATCAATATTTGTTTGAATATCCCTTACAACCCAATTGTAATAGCCGGGAAAACAAAAAATAGTTTAGTTTCCCATTTGTATAGAGCGACCAAATGATCCCGGAATAGGCTCGGTATCAACCCACTCTCCTTTTGTTTGGATTTGGAAGCCACCTACATCATCTTGGTAGAGAATGATAAGGCAACCTAAATCTATATGAGCTTTGTAGAAAATCTGCTCAGCAAATCATGCTTCAGCGTTTCAGTTACAATACCAATTCATGCATAGATCTGTAGTGCTTATCCACGTCCACACCCAAACTGTATATAATATGTTTCAACATTCTATGTGACAGGTCTTTCATCTTGGACATGTATTTCTGGATCGTCTCTCTGCAAGACATGATAAAAACTATCAAATACTTATTCTGGATATGGGTGACTTCATAAGTAGAGGTTTTAATTTTTCATAACCATTTTGAGAAAAAAAAACATAAACATACCGATATGAAGATGACGCGGGTCGACTCCATGGTTGATAATATGGAAGAAGCCCAATTCGCTGCAAGGTCTCTCAGGTCTCAAAGCTCCATCTATTCATCGTTGCTTCTTCCATATCGCTGCATAGAGTTGCACGCCTCAGCTTTGAAGGAAGGATACACACAAGAATTGAAAAATTGCCACCGAAAATGGATGATTTGAATTCATTTAAGGGGCAGTTGGGGATTGCAAAAAGGACCGAGACCTGTCACTGGCAACATTAACTTGACAATTAATTCGACGTACACCGACACTCACTAAACTCATAAAAAATTCTAAAACATTTCGGGCACGACATTGGATAGATTATTAACGGAGAACGTGACGGAGATGGAGATGTCCATTTTGCCACGTAGAGGCGGTCAGGCTACCTGGATTCCAGATAAGCTCGGCGGCCACCATATGGTATTTGCATAAAACTCCACTCATGAAATATATACATGTTGGAAGTTAAAATATAGATTATGGTGATTATGTTATGAGGAATCAATATTACAAAGTGGCAATGAACATCCGTAGGTTTTTTTTTTTTAGCAAAAAGGTTCATGTTATTATGTCGCGAAAGGATTGATGCTTGACTCTACCACATACACTTCAAATTTCCATGTGGTTAAATGACATGATATCCACACCATGCTCAGCGTATGTGGTATCTGTTTCGAATTAACGAAATTTCACTTAAAACATACATAAAAGCAACCATATGTCACTTATTCCATGACTTTTGGCCACGCTATCACAAAATTATAGTCAGATTAACCAACAAAAGTTTGACATACGTCAGCACTCCCAAAAGTGTTGATTGATTAGTCAGCCGAAATGTATGAAACATCGAGTTTGAAGTTGTTGTGCATTAATTCTCAGATCTATCTGAGTGGGGCAGGTAGCTCTTCAAATCTTTTGATCTCAATCCTTTTTAAATAACTATCCAACATTCAAGTCATGTCATATTACCCTCAGTCATTTTATTTCATGGAACGTCGGCGTGTATTGATTCAACCGAATCACATCCAATTAAGGGATTTATATCACAATGATTTTTTACACAAATTTTCAAGTTTAACCCCAGGTCTAAATCTCAAAGAAATCGCACAAAGTACTCTATTTGTGGAGATAATATGGGATCACAACTAAAAGCACAATTTTATAAGAGCACATAGATGAAGCGCCATCCTTTGCAGATTCTTGGAATATTTGGGAATCCGAGAGACATGGTAGCAGTCAATTTTTTGACCGCGTCTATAGATTCCCAAATATGCTGGGAATCTGCAATCCACTTAATCTCACAGTAGATTAAGAAAGCTAAAACCCTTATTATTTGGTTTCGAAAAGCTTGATACACCGATCTTGAGATGTTCTTATCTTCTTAATTTACCTAAACAATAAAATATCTTTCGGGAATTGAAATAAATGTTTTAGTTTTCAATACAATATTGAAATAACAAATCTTAAAATCATTTAAAACAAATATTCACTATCAATTATATTAGCGACATATACGCTGTCGATTTCTGACCATATGACATATGACATAAAGATTCAAACCCTGACATAATTTTTGACCGGGAGGAGATTTTAGGGCTTTGCTATAGCGGATTAACTACCTCAACTCTTCATGGCAAAAGAAGGTTTGCAATTTTATGATAGCAAATTTTGCCATCTGTTTCGTCAGATTTGTCTCAACTATAACCAGCAACCCAAATGGTCGCAGCAAGCCTCTACCCGCAGCTCCTCCACTACTGCTACAGTTGTAGATTGCATTATCTTCGACCGCGTCAATGGCAGCGACGTCCTCCAGGGATTCATAATGAACTCAATATCCAACGGTTGCAGCAGCACAACAGCATGTCACGGGACGAAAACAGTATCTTTCAAAAAATGAAATAAAGCATTGATTCAATGATTACCCGTACTTGAGCAACTTCGGTTGTATTGGCTTCCACAACAGGGCCTGGCTGGACCAGCATTCAGATTTTCCTAGAAGAAAAATCCACTGAATCTTAAACTTAGAGTCTAGTGGTTAGAATCAAATCAACGACCTAGTAGAAAATTATGGAGATCGATCAACAGAGAAGCTACTGCAACACAAATGACATCTTCTGCAGCAATCGAGAGCCCGCAGAGTTCCCTCACCATGAAGATCTGCTGGACGTTCCCACCATTTTCTTGTCGATATATGACCACGAAAACAAACCGCCACTTGTGTACGCCATTAATGGAGCTCATATCACCTATTCACATCTCAGGCACTCGGAAATGGCAGTTGCAGCCGGATTGCATCAATTGGGCGTCCAACAAAGAGACATTTTATTGATCGTATCGCCTAATTTCCTGTAGTTACCTGCACTTGCAATGGGGATAATGTCAATCAGAACATAATATAAATTGATCCCTTACAACCAACACTTGACAATATAGACAGATGAAAGTGGTGGTGTTTCCAGTACCATGATCGCTGACCGGAGAATGGAAGCGGTGACGCTTTAGTCACGATCTAGAATGTAAGCCAGTAAGCTCAGGTGCTTCAATTTCGTTTTCACAGATTCAAAAATGATTTCAAAATGTAACGATGGAAGTTTAAGTGTATCCGTGAAACCACCGCTGTAGATAACCCTTCCGTCTGCATAAAATCTTGCGTGTTCATTTAAAAAATAAATAAAAGTAAACGTGATCTCATCCACCTGAGATTGAAATTGGGAAGCCTTCCGCTAACCGGTGGTGTTCTTCACACTTTTGAAAGTCAGGATGATTCCTATAATAAAGTATAATTGGCCAAAGCAAATAAATTGAATAGTTGTAATTTCTTGTGTGGCGGCCAAGGAGCCCCAAGAATCGCTATAAAATGTCCTAAGCTCTCCAAAAGGAATTTTTGTTGGTAGGTTGTGTGCTTGATAAAAAATTGGATTATAATACTCAGAAGCGTTAAGGGCCCTCACAAGACAATTATATTAATATTTGCCTTAAGATGCACAAAGCAGCACTAATCAAACATGCGAACTTCTTGTGCTATTCAACCACTCCTATTTGTTAATAGTAGTAGTTAATATTAGATTTATAGGAGACCCTTTAAAATTTTTTTCCTAAAAATAAGTTTAGTATTTAAGTTTTTTTAATTTTTTTTTAATGAAATAAGATATCAATCAAATATCTTTTCAAAAAACTATTAAATGTCTTCCTTTCTCGCATATCGCATGATCAAGTGAGATTGAAAGCCTTGCTAATCCATCAAATCTAGCAAAAAGCGATCAAAAGAGGACTCCACACTTTAATACTTTGAAACTAGTACGTTTCTTATATAAATTAAGTCATAAGGCATTTTATTAAAACTAAGGCCCACATCGCATACCGCTATTCTTAGAAGGGGCACCTTAATGAGTTACTTTAAAATGTGTGAGATGCGAAATTGCAATAACAACATTTCCCTTACCGCATCGCATTTCAGACATTTAAAAATAACACCACAAACCTACCATCCGTTGAGATTGTGAAATGCGATTGAGATCTGGACCCACTCCCGAGACACGTCATAGACAAGTAATTAGGTTCGCTGCTCAATAAAAAGCGCTTTACACAAGAAAACCTGACAAATGGGTTATGCCCTGGAGACAATAGTAGCTGCTTGCATCTCGCATCTCACATCCCGCAAAAACAATAAGGAAAGCATAGAAACATAGCGTGATAATGCGATCTGCGAGATTGCTTCACAAATCGCAAAATTGTCATTTTCACAATTTAAAGGCTCGTCGCCCTAGAAGTTTTCTTCCTGACTTACGATGTGAACATTAATGAGCATTAAAGTTAAGAGAATCATTAGTGGGCATTTAGTAAAATTTAATGGCATTTATGTATGAAAATCCATCCAAAGTGATATGATATCTTTTCACTCGCATTCAAATAAAACTCCTTTTTTATCACTTTTTCAAGTTATCTATTTTATCCCAGCTTATGTTCATTCTTATCTCTGTATCTTTGATAACTGTTGCTTTTCTTCATTTTCAGAGAAAATCCATAGAAAGATCCTTTGGGAGCAATGACAAAGAAAAACAATTGCATCTAAGAAATAAAAAATGACTCCTTTATTCACACATACTACATGCAACAAATAAGGAGGGACCTCTACGTGGGAAGCCATGTATGATTTATTAGAAGAAGAGTAACCAAGACTTATGGAAACAAAGGTCACAACTCTTAGTCGTACTTCCTCAGATGCTACCATTTTTTAGACGACATGATCATTTCTACATCGCATAGTTGCGCGCCCAAATATAATCCCTTACACAGATATGGTCAAGTGGATTATTGATCACGCCGATATCTCAGAGAGAGAATTTAATAATAGAAGCCAAGAGGTCATGGGATCTTTTTCTCCAGACAACCTACAGCTTATGTACCACTTACCAGAGCCACAAGGCATCTACAACAAACAATTCCTTGAAAAGTTTGCAAAAGAGAACAAGGACCCAGCAAATGTCACCCGGACCTGGTCGAATAATGAGGACAAGATCAAAAAGGACAAAGCGGGTATGTACTCTACTACATCTATTTCTCCTCCCCATAGTTTTGCAATAGCCATGTTATGTAGGATGTTTGGCCAGCCTAATAGCACTAAATTTTCCACAAAATGGTTGTCATTAATAGATGCAGTCATAAACGCAACCATAATGAATGAGGCCCAAATTTTGTTTGATAATATAGCAAAGACAATAATCGATTATAGGAGGAAAAGGAGTGTCTCAACAAGGGTTTACGCTCCATTTTTTATGAGTGCCTATGTGATGGATGCAATTTGTTTTGGTTCAAAGTTTCCTATCATGGGATGGAAATAGACTGTGAAAGATCAAGGACATGTGAGAGTCTTAGTTTCACCCGCATTTTTAAAAAATTTGTCATGGGGTCATGCTGTCTATCCACAAACAGGTTTACAACCGAGATACCCCTAGGTTTTCTAAGGAAGCTGAGATAGATATCTTCCCAGTGGCCAGATGGTTTAGGGAGGAAACATGAAAACATATCAGGGTTTTTAGGAGCATCACCTCACCTCATGCCCTCCCATACTATGTTCTAGACAAATTTATGGCTAGAGGGGTAGCCTATCAAACAACCAGTGAGGGCGGGCTAAGCAAAGGATTAAAGGAAGCGAAAAAGGCCATTTAGCCTACATTTCTGTTACAGTGTGGAGAATTTGCATTGCACAATCTGGGCCATGCATTCAAATAAGCAGAGATCATGCAATCTATGAAATTAACTAAATTCCCAAGTCTCCAGTATGACCCAAATGACACTGCCAAAGACTTCACTACCATGGTAAAAGTGAAGGTATTCAGTCATGAGGAAGATGCATTTGATGACATCTTCCTACAGAAATAGACATTCACAGAAGTAAAGCACATGTCATCACTAATTTTTTATCAAGAAGAGCTTGAATCCTTTCATCAATACAGAGAAAGGAGATTGTTAAAGGTCCCATTGGACCAATTATTGATTAAGCCAATAAGGGAGCCAACTCCCAGCGTAAGCCTAAAAGGAAGTTCCAGAGAAAATTCTCAAGATGATTCCCAAGTAGAGTCCTAAGAGAAGTCTACCAGGGAGACAAAGAAATCATAGCAATAGTCACAAATTGTTTTGAGAATCTAGGAGATTCCTCATTTAGATGTGTTCTATAGCCCAACCCATAACGTTGTTATCAAAAGACAGAGAAAGAAGAGGAAGTTGGATGCTACAACTGCTACTACTCCTGACAATGAACCAATGGATATTGTCTGGAAAGACTCAACCATCAACCCATCTGATAACCTTACTAGACCGTGTCAGTTTGCAGGAGCCTATGCTACGACGACTATTGAAAAAGCAACACAAGTAGAAATGTTGCTCAGAGAAAAGGAAAATAAAATTCTATTGTTGGAACAATAGTTAGAGCAAGAAAAATCTAACCAACAAGCGAAATTGCAAATAGGAAAGCTCCAGCAACAATTCGAGCAGATGCAAATAAAACATCAAGCCGATTTAACAGAAAAGGAAGCGCATATACAAGCATTAACAGATAAATATAAGGACATCCCAAATATTTATCAGTTTATAATCCAAGCACTCAGCTTGAACTCCTAGTGAATGGATAAAAAAAAAATATATGCCAGAAGGTCTTGTAGTTGAGTCCTTATTGCGAGACTAGTGACAAGTTAAGGATTCAAGTCGTTGACATGAGACTCGAATATGATGAAGTCTTGAAAAGAGTTTCTGACTTCATCACTTGGCAGAATTCAGAGGATGGGAGGAAGGCCGATTCACCTATACTAGAGGAGTCACATAAAGAAATTTTATTTGTAGACTGGGATTCTCGGCTTAGGCAAGTAGAAAAGTCAATGACGGTCGCAGCAAAAACAACAAACTATGTTATTAAAAACATCAATGAAAATCTACACAGCGCAAACCTGGTGGCAGAGTTTGTATCAGGTTTCCTTCTGAATGTCAAACAGCTCGAACAACAGTGGAGACAGGAAACAAGAGAAAAAGAGGAAGAAATTAGGCAAATGACTTGGTTAAACTCGGAAGCGTAGTGGCAATATTTAGTTAAACCTTACAGCCAGTGGATGACCTTGCGATGCCTAACCTCTTCCATGCAGAAAATGGTGCCAGCACTGACCGATGTCGTGTTCACTGGGCAGTTGAAATCTGTGATCAGCCAACCAATATAGCTCAAACTCATGTTGGACATCTGCGATCTTAAAGATCAAACGCAAAGGAGTTAGTCACCATGTTTTAATTTCTATTTTTGTTTTCTTTTGCACAATTTGAGGAAGGTTGTTTAAACCTCCTCAACTATTTTTTTAATAATCTATTATTAGGATTTATAGTTTAGCATTTAAACCCCTCTCATGCATTTAGAGAGGGGTCTAGAAATTTTATCAAAAACAATCTTCAAAACATGCAGTTCTATCCCTTTGAGGAGGTTCCCCTGAAATGACTGGAACATGATTTATTTTTATCTTATTTGTACTCTTAGATGGTGTTGGATTGATTGAAATAGGTCTATATTGTTGAAACACATGAGCAAAACTTATTACAATTGGTACTTTTATCTCGTGATTTTGTTTTGTTTATGTATTAAGAAATAAGTTTTCTTCAAATTGTTTATGTATGAAAGTTTAAATCTTGGTTAGCATTATTGCACTTTTGTGTGGTGATGGCCTAAATTTTATGCTCAATATATGAATAATTTCTTATGCGATATATCTTTTACAATCATTTCGGTTAACTATTTATCCGAAACAATTATTGTTAAAATGATTTCACTTCCTATTGAAGTTGAATGATCTTTATTACCAATTGCGGAATTATTGTAGATCGCATGTTTCAATTTTATTCCCGGGTATAGTCATAGCTAGATAGTGTTTAAATTAGGATATATCCATATGATTATTAGTTTAAATTAGATTACTTCTAGCTTAAACATTCTGCCGAACTATCCTATATCACCCCATCAACACTATCACAATTTATATTGGGAAACTGGTCCCATTACCCCCAGTCGGAGCCACTACACCAAATGGAAAAGGAGTTGCCAATCAAGGTCCGGACCGGGTAGTTTTCCCCCTATGTTGTAAGCAACAATTTTCGAGGCTTCAACATTTTTGGTTCTAGAAGGAGGGCTTGACTGTGAATGGCAAGTAAATCCAAATTAACAGGAAATTTAAGAGTAAAACTACCTCACCATCACCTCCAACTTCTCGATTGAATTCCAAATCTCCCAAGTGAGAAGTTGTAAAAACAACAACAAAGCCCACAGCTGAAATCCTAAAAAACCCATATCATTCTTCTTCTACTGAAGCCCCTGAAGTCCAATCTTTGATTCATAAATTACAGGGTATTTCGATATCTCAAGAGGAATCTGAGTTATCCCAAGATAGCGTTACCTCTCATTTTACCCCATCTCAATTGTTAACTAGAGCACAAAGAGAAAAGCTTGGAATCCCACCATTCAAATTCCCTCTACCAAGCCATAAGAAAGCTAATAAAACACCATCTGAATCTCACAATGAGGTTCTTTCATCAACACAATCATCATCTTCATTCATTCCATCCATATCATCACAAGACCAATCATCCACCTCACCACTCCATATTGTGATTCACACTGGTACTGGAACTCCATATTCCTCTACCCAATCACCTTCAACCACTACCACATCTTCCTCTTCTCCAATACCAAAAATGGTCAACCTCAAAGGCCATGGACAAATCCAGGAGTTGTTAGGATGGCTGCACCTTTACATCTGTTGCCATCCCATCCAGAGAAATGGTTACTGAAGTTCAATCCTGATAGTGGCCTATTGGCTGAGGAAGACATAAATAATTTTATGTTGTCCATTAAACTGAATGAAGTAGTAGAAGAGGATGTAGTTGTAAGATTATTTCCATATACTTTGCAAGGAGATGCAAGCCCATGGTACTTCTCATTACCATCAGGTTCTATTAATAGTTGGGATGCTTTTCAAGAGAAGTTCTTAACCAAATTTCAAGATGATAGATCCATAGCTACCCTAATAAATGATCTTTAAAATTTGAAAGCCAAACCTAAAGAACCAATAAAATATTTCAACTCTCGCTTCAATAAATTATTGAATAAGATACCGCCAACATCTAAGCCTAGCGATGAGGTCCAAAATGACTGGTATATTTCTACTCTCCCTTCAAATACAACCATTTTCATCGATAGAGCTATTAAACCAACTTTTGCTGAAAATATGAAAGAGGCAATCTCTGTAGAAAAACTTATTCTAGCTGTAGATAAGAAAAATGCATTCAAAGAACAAAAATCCAAGAAAGTGACTTTTAGGGATGAATCCAAGAAGAAACTACCAAAATATCCTTTTGATCTTGAAGGTTTGCAGAAAGTCCTCAAAACCATGTCTAATGAAATGGTTGATATTAAAACACAGGTAGCAGAGACTTCCTCTAAGAAATCTTGTAGACCATTTAAAAGGAATTCCCCTGCTGATCCTAAACCTCTAAATGTTATATCAAATGCTGAATCAGATGGAGAGGAAGATGAAGTTTCAACAAATGAAGAGCAAACAGATGAAGAGGAAGTGGCAGAGTTACAAGGAATTTGGGATTTTATGCTTCCCAATGAAGAAACGCAAGAAGCACTACCTGTTGCCACCTAAAGTAAAAACCCTGTTGATTTGATGCAAACTAATCCAAAGCAGAAGGCTTCAATGCCACCTCCAAAGGACAAAACAAAAGTTAAGAAATCTTCACCAAAATCCACTAAAACTACTCCTCCTCAGTTGAACTCTTCATCTTCAACTAAAACCTTGATAGTATCTGATGAAATGGAATATAATATTCTTGATGATATGAAAAGTACTAGGGCAAACATCACCTTTCATGAGCTTAGCAAGTTAAAACGTCAGTAGAAGCTACTCCTTAAGGAGCTCAAAGCAGTACCTACTTCACCTATTCCTGCTATTGTGATCTCACAAGCTGCCCAAGAAAAAGGAAGACTCCCTAGCGCATCTTTAAACAAATTGATCCAACACAAATTGCTTTGATTGGAGGAATATCTAAATCTCATAATTCTCCATTCCTCCTTACTTTTGAATTTTTAATAGAAAATTACACAATTTTTTAGTTGATTTAGGAGCTTCATCTAACATTTTACTTAGAACTGTTTGTGCAAAGTTGAATGTTCGGCCTCAAAAATCTGTTGTACGCATTGTGGAGTTAGATCGATCTCAAGTCAAAGTTGTTGGGTAACTTAATAAAGTAACCCTTAGACTTTTGTCAAATATCAAAGTATGTCAAGTCATTGACATTCTTGTAGTTGATATTCCTGAGTTCTATGGCTTAATCCTTAGTAGAGACTCGTTAGAAATGCTTCATGGATATTTTGCAACTGACTAGTCTCACATGTGGCTTCCCTATAATGGCAAGCCAAATCAGATAAGGGTTGATTGTGAAAAACATCAGAATTACATATTTACAGAGCTAGAAGGAGAAAATGAACCAGTGGCATATAGCAACAATATTATCGGAAACTACTTTGTAGAATCATTTCTAGGAAATTTTAATTCTTATAATTCAACTTTCTTGGAAAACTCTGTAGTATCTCAAGTTGAAAACTTTTCCCAAAAAAATACTTCTAAGTGTGTAAATTTTGTAGATAAACCTGTAGTTAGCTCTTTATTTTGGAAATTATTTTTTGATGGATCTAAATCCAATGATGGAGTAGGAGAAGGATGTATATTAGTTAGTCCAGAAGGGGAAAAGACTATGTTAGCATGTCGACTTGAATTTGATTGCCCAAATAATGCTACAGAATATGAAGCATTAGTTCAAGATTTGTATAAGGCCATTGGCTTGAATATCAAACACCTCCAAGTGTTTGGAGATTTAGAAATTGTGAAAAAGCCGGTTAGAAATACTATACACTGTTTGCCAGGACATTTGAAACATTATCAGTCGTTTGGCCAAGCCCCGACTTCCCACTTTATAGTATTTAATATTTCCCCTATTATGAGACTCTAAAATGCAAGCGCCCATCTCTTAGCTAATGTGGCTTTCAAGCTTATTCCACCAGGAGATTATAGTCCTGATCACTTTTCTATTGAATTGATTTTTTAGCCTTCTATTCCCGACAACATCACGAACTGGAGAGTATTTAATATCGATCCAGATATTATAAGATTTTTGACATCAGAAGGCCCTTATGATGACCAGATAGTTGAAGAAGACTAGCATGACAACCAACTTAAGCAAGAAACAGGAAATAATGTTGTACCAAAGTCTATGATTAAGTTGGAAGATTTATATGACCTTAAGGACAGATTCAAATGACTCATCAATTCAAAACTCCAAAGTTCAACTCTGAAGTTTGAATTGATTAACCTCTTAACTGACCTGAAACTTCAAAATATTAATCTAGGCCTCAGACTTACGCCATATGAGAAATCAACCTTTATACGTTTGTTGAAAAAAATATAAGAATGTCTTCGCATGGAACTATGAAGATTTTAAAACATATGAGACTTATATTATTCAACATACTATCCCCATGATGTCTGATGAGAAACCTATTTAACAGAAATTAAGAAAAATCCATCCTCATTTAGAAAAGCAGATTAAATCTCAATTAAGCAAACTGCTGAAAGCCAAGATTATTTTCCATGTTAGACATTCTAGGCGGGCCTCCAATCTTGTCCCAGTTAGAAAGAAGAGTGGTGATATTTAGATATTTATAGACTTCCATAATATAAACAAAGCATGTTAAAACGACAACTTTCCATTGCCTCCTATGGAACAGATATTGAAATCAGTTGCAGGCTTAGAACTAATGTCTTTCCTAGATGGATTCTCAGGTTATAATCAGATCCTAGTACATCTAGATGACCAGCTAAAAACTACATTCAGGACAAAATGGGGCACTTATGGTTATTAGAAGATTCCATTTGGACTAATTAATGTTTGTGCTACTTTCTAAAGAGCCATGGACATAGCGTTCAAAGGTTTAGTAAACAAATAAGTAGTAATCTACTTGGATGATATAACTGTATATTCCAAAAAGCGCAGTAACCATTTAAAAGATTTAAAACAAATCTTTGAGCGTTGTCAAAGGTATGGAATTTCTCTTAATCCTAAGAAATATTTCTTCGCTTTAAGTGAAGGAAAACTCCTTGGATTCATTTTATGCAAAGTAGGGGTTCACATTGACCCTGATAGAATAAAGGAAATCTTTGAAATTCCTTTACCTCATAACAAAACTGCAATGCAATTTTTCCTAGGTCAGATTAATTTTGTTAAAAGATTTGTCCTTGACTTCTCACAGATTTTTTTACCTCTTCAATATATGATAAACAAAAATTCTCTTTTTAAATGGGGACAAACAGAACACAAATCTTTTTATTTGATTAAATAAGTAATCATTAATGCTCCCTCTTTAGCAACTTCGAAATTTTCAAATCATTTCATTCTATATACTTTCACTTCCTAGAAATTGTATGTAGTCATGTTGATACAAGTCAATGAAGAAAAAGCTGAAGCCCCAATCTCTTTATTTAGTGCCAATTTGCAGGGGGTTGAATTGAATTATTCAAATGTTGAAAATCAAGCTTTTCCTGTTTTCAAATCAATAAAACACTTCTGACCTTTTCTCCTCAAAACCCACACCAAAGTAATAATGTTGTTCTCAGTAGTAAGAAATCTGTTGATACAAATGGATGTATGTGAGAAGAGAGCAAATTGGGTGACAACTCTACAAGAATATGACATTGATATCAGACCAGCAAAAATTGTAAAAGGTCAAGGTTTTTGCAGGATGTTAGCAGGAGCATCTGATTTATCAACACTGCAAGACTCAGGTGATGATGTACAAGTCTATGAGGTAATCGTTAACGACACTGAGTCCAATTATTCTGATATCATATTTTACTTAAGAAATGGATATGCCCAAACACAATTAAATTATAAGAAGAGAAGGGCCTTGAGGCTAAAAGCTAGACAATATCAATTCGTCAATGATGTGTTGTTTAAAATAAATTATGATTCTCTTTTACTTATATGTCTTGAAAAATTTGAGGCAGAAAATGTGTTGCAGGAACTCAATGATGGACTAGCTGGTGGACATTTTGGAGGAGATACCACTGCGCATAAAATCCTACATGCTGGCTATTACCTACCAACATTATTCAAGGATGCATACAGTTATGTAAGGAGATGCAAAGTTTGTTAGACAGCTACTGGGAGACAGAGAAAAACTGCATTACCATTACAGCCAGTCAATATTGAACAAAAATTTGAGCAATGGGAATTGGACATAATAGGTGAGATCGTTCCTCATTCTTCTAAGCAGCATAGATATATTCTTACAACAATTGATTACTTCACAAAATGGATGGAAGAAATTCCACTCAAGGTAGCCAATTCTAAAAACATCATTGAATTCATCGATCAATTTATCATTACCAGATTTTGTCTACCATCTGCCATTATGTTTGATAATGCATCTTATTTTTCAGGTAATGTTATGACAAAATTTTCTCTTAAAATAGGTTTCAAGCTCAAATAATATGCTAACTATTATCCATAGGGAAATGGGTTATCTAAATCTACAAAGGAAAATCTCATAAGGATTATTAAACAAATTGTCGACCAAAATCAGAAGAACTGGCATAAGTCTTTAATATTTTCTCTATGGGCAGATCGGATAACCCAGAAGGCCTCCATTGGCACTTCTCTTTTTAATTTGGTCTATGGGAAAGAAGATGTCTTACCTACAAAAGTAGTTATTCACTCTTTAGCCCTAGTTCAATTCATTGAAGAAACTCCTTCCCGTTCTATGCAAGTTAGATAGTTACAAATACTTAAGATCGAAGAAGAAATGGAAAAGGCCAGAATCACACACGCACATCATCAACAGTTAGTCAAAACTTCCTTTGATTCAAATTCTATAAGCTCAAAATAATTTCAACTCAGAGACCTAGTATTGAAATGTGATAAAGCCCATGAGGAAAAAGGTAAGCATAACAAGTTCCCACAAATGTGGCTTGGCCCATTTCATATTTTGGAACAAATAGGCCCATCAACCTTTTTATTGCAGGAATTATCAGGCAAGAGAGAATCTCTATCTGTTAATGGTAGATATTAAAGAAATATTTTCCATAGAAGATGATTTCTTCTATTCACTGTATATTATTGTCTTTATTTTATTTTTCTAGAAAGAATAATACAAGTTGAAGAAGATTTACTTTTGGCTTTACAAATAATAGTCTCTTTTTATTTTTTGACTTTTCTCTTGTATAAGTAAAGATTGTTATGAAAATAACTTTCACACTTAAAACATAGGGTTAAGTCATGTTGCTCTCAATGTGCTTGTTCTCTGGCAAAGATTATTTGATCTTTGATAAAATTTAACTTTAGAAAGGAAACTTTCCCCCTACATCAGTCAAGAAAAGTATCAATAACAAAGCAAAGTCTCTCTACATAAAAGCATATTTAAACTCTACAATTGTCATCCATAAGCTCTTAAGGAACCAGTGATTCTCTCCATCTATTTAATTTACATTTTTTATAGTGTAATTCTAAAATATACTTAAAACTTAAAGGATAAGAGGTCTCATCAAGAGTCAGCTTACTATGATCGTAAGGTTGTAACTAGTTGACATTACCAATACTACATATCAAAAGAGGGTCTCATCAAGAGCCAACTTGCTCAGTTAAGTTATAATCAAGTGAATGGCATTGTCAATTTTGGCCACCAAACCAAGACATTGTCCTTTAAGGGATAAAAAAAAAAATGAAATTTGGAAGAAAATGAATTATTCCGGAAAATAAATGGAAATAAGTATACAATCTGAGATTATCTTTAATAATTGTATTCTGACCAAGGTGGGATACTGCATCATTGTTGGTTAAAAGGTAACCCTGTCGAGGCTATGAACGCCTGCTGGGAACAGAGGCTCTACCTATGACAACTGAGTATACCAAAAAATGATTTGTGAAGAGCCTCCCTGTTTTTATTTTTTAAAAGCCAAATAATGACTGATGTAGACAAAGTGACTTTATTATGAGGAGAGGATAATCAAAAGGATAATAGTTTTTTTTTTTTCCCTTAAGGAAAAAATCGTAATTTTATTCATGTTGATAAAATTACATTTTGTAGATGCATGAAGCATATGCATATGGATGTTCCTGTAATAACAGGCAACATAACAAAATTAAGAACACAGAGTAATAAAAGACTGTTCCCGTAATGACAGGAATACAACAGAGTCAAAAAATTGTGTCTACAGGCCTATATTTTTCTTCCTTTTTCTTCTCCACTTTACGGCAAACTCCAGTGTTGGCAGTGGGGTCAATAATGACAAGTTGATTTTCCTCTATGTGCCCAGGTTGTTCCTTATCCGAGTCCGATCCTTCGGGGCTATGTGCTCATTTGGCACCGCTGATTTCCAGCTGTAATTCTTGATGACGTACCATGCTATTTGGCTCTATTTTGGGCTCTTCAGTGTCTTCTTCCTGCATTTTTTCCTGTGTCCTGTATATGTCTGTGGGCTCCGTGTTTAGTGCCTCCTCCTCCAGTGGTTCGGTGTGCTGCCAACCTTTTGGCTTTTTCTGTTGTTTCTTATTACCTTTAGGCTCCTTAGAGGTCAGTGGGCATGCATATTGTAGGTGCCCTGTCTGTAGACAGCTGCGGCATCTGAATTCCGTGTTCTCATAGTCTAGTTGTTGCACCCACAGTGAATTATTGAAATTCAAAATGATGTGATCTGGAAGTCCTTGACTTAGATCCACCTCTACACATATTCTGGCATATGTGAAAATTCCCCGATTGGCTCTGTCTTCGTCTATTTTGAGATGTTTTCCTAAGGAATTCCCAATGGCTGTTAAAGCTTTCTGATGCCAAAAATGCAGTGGTAGGTTGTGCAGCCTAACCCAAACTGGCATTGTCGATACTACCATGGTATTGGCGTCGAAATCTGGGAACCAAGGTGTGAGGAAGAGACCAGCATTGCCCCAAAACCAAGGCCCCTGATTAATGATATTGTCTGTTTCCAGCTCTGTGTTAAATCTGACTATAAAAAAGCCTTTAGGGCATAGATATATTTCACAATTGGATGTCCATGATGTATAAATCCATTGATGCAGTGCATCAGCTTTGGTCCAATAACCGTTAAATCTACATATAACAACGTTATGAGTTAAATCTGAGTATAGATCTGTTACCTCCGGCATTGATATCGTTAGCATGGGTGCTTCTGGCTTTTGTTCCACGATATAGGGTCCTGGAAGCTCTGGTGTGGAGGCTGGTTTGTGTTGCATTGGTTCCTTTCCTTTGACTGCATCGCGGAAGGAGCCTGTATTTTTTGAGCTGGTTCCCTTGCATCCGCCGCGGAGTCTCAGATTGAGGATGATGGTTGAATCTTTGTCAACTCCATATTGCTGGAGGGTATGGTGGTCCTGCATACAGAATCCTGAGAATAAGAGACTTTGGTATGCTGCCGGAATCCCCAGTTTGATCTGGATCTGCTTTTTTAAGTCCAGAACCTCCATCCCTTCCTTGATTTGTACACAACAGTGTCTTCCTTCTATCGATCTGATGAATATTTGTTTCAGATATGACGAATCAGCCCTATTCAAGCCCTGGTTTTCATGATTGTTCTCCAGGTCTGGCGCGTCGGAGAAGGGCTTTCTTTCTCTTGTTTGCAGTATTCCAGATTTAGCTGATGCGGCTCCAGTGACCATGTCCATGACCCTCTTTATTGTTTTGTTTTCCAGATCTGGCGTTTGGAAAGCAGATTTGGGGGTTTTTTGTTGTTCCTCTGCAATGTGTGGCTTTCCATCTCCTATCGTCCATTTTTTTGATTCAAAAGCGTTTGTTTCTGAGCGTGCCTTGTTTGATTCGTGACCAGAGGTTTGTGGTCGCTTCTTCCAAGGGCTCTCTGATGTCAGACTTGTGCTGCCCCTCCTTCTTCTGTCTGGAAATGGGGGAGCAGTGTTCTCTCCTGTACGCGCGGCCAACTCTAGCCCGTCCACTCCATGCTTACCCTTAAACGCTTTTAGATGCTGCGGATCAGGGTAGATTTGCTATTTCGATAGCGGATCTGGTCGTTGGCGGAATATGTTACCATGGCTGTAAACTGTTACTGAAAGAGCGAAAGATTTATCTTGATAAAAACCCTTAAACAGATAGTGAGGAGTCATCCATGACCTGTATGCATACCAATCTTCATCCGGGGACCGATTGGTTGCAGAGAGATTGTAGTTTAGTCCGCTGCAGTACTAGATCTGTGACGGCGCATGCGGTTCGGCGATCCTCCCGGGGTTCTCAGTAGTCTCTGCCTCTTCGCAACGCAGTGTATCGGCGGCACCGAATGTAACCCTAGCCATTCTCGCTTCAGAAGCTCGCCGATTCCCAAAAGGATAATAGTTAAGTGGATGTTGTTTAAATATTCAAAAAGTAATATGCCTTATCTTATATTTCATGTAAATTTTATTTTCTAAACCATCTTTATTTTGGAAGTTTTTAGAAATTTCAAAAAACTCTCAGAGATAACTGGTTCTTCCAAGTGAATCACCAATTGTTGTTCTATCCAACAACCCCCTATTTGTTAATAGTAGTAGTCAATATTACATTAATAAATGGGGACCCTTTAAAAGTCTTTCCGAAAATAAGTTTAGCATTTAGGTATTTTATTTATTAATTTTTGGAATAAAACAAGATATCAATCAAACACCTTTTCAATAAACTATTAAATGTCTCCCTTTCCTGCATATCGCATGATCAAGCAAGATTGAAAGCCTTGCTAATCCACCAAATCTAGCAAAAAGTGATCAAAAGAGGACTTCGAGCTTTAATAGTTTGAAACTAGTAAGTTTCTTATATAAACTATGTCCTAAGGCATTTTATTAAAACTAAGGCCCGCATCGCATATCGTTATTCTTAGAAGGCACACCTTAATGAGTTACCTTAAAATGTGCGAGATTTGAAATTTCGATAACAACATTTCCCTTACTGCATCGCATTTCAGACATTTCAAAGGACCACGACAAACCTACCATCCATCGAGATTGTGAAATGCGATTGAGACCTGGACCCACTCCCGAGACATCTCATAGACAATTCTTTAGGCTTGCTGCTCAATAAAAAGTGCTTTACAGAAGAAAACTTGACAAATGGGTTATGTCCTAGAAATAATAGTAAGCAACCCGCATCTCGCATCTCACAGAGACAATAAGGAAATCATACAAACATAACGCGATAATGCGATCTACGAGATTGCTTCGCAAATCGCAAAATCTCCATTTTCGCAATTTAAAGGCTTGTCAACCCAGAAGCTTTCTTCCTGACTTACGATGCGGAAATTAATGAGCATTAAAGCTAAGAGATAAAGAATCATTAGTGGGCATTTAGTAAAAGTTAATGGCAATTATGTATGAAAAGCCATCCAAGGTGATCTGATATCTTCTCACTTGAATTCAAATAAAACTCCTTTCTTATCACCTTTTCAAGTTATTTGTATTATCCCAGCATACATTCATTCTTATCTCTATATATTTGATAGCTGTTGTTTTTCTTCATTTTCAGGGAAAATCCATAGAAGGAGTCTTTGGGAGCAATGGAAAAGAAAGATAGTTGCATCTAAGAAATCAGAAATGACTCCTTTATTCACAGATACTACATGCAGCAGAGAAGGAGGGACCTCTACGTGAGAATCCATGTATGATTTATTAGAAGAAGAGCAACCAAGGCCTCTCGAAACAAAGGTCACAACTAATGGTCGTACTTCTTTAGATGCCACCATTTTTGAGATGGCATGCTCATTTCTGCATCGCATAGCTACGTGCCCAAAGATAATCCCTTATACAGATATGGTCAAGTGGATTATTGATCAGGCCGATATCTGAGATGGAGAGTTTAAGAATAGAAGCCAAAAGGTCATGGGATCTTTTTTGCCAGACAACCTACGACTTATGTACCACATACCAAAGCCACAAGCCATCTACAACAAATAGTTCCTTGAGAAGTTTTCCAAAGAGAATGAGGACCCAGTAGATGTCACCTGGACCTGGTTAAATAATGAGGGCAAGATCAAAAAGGACAAAGAGGGTATGTACTCTACTACATCTATTTCTCCTCCCCATAGTTTTGCAGTAGCCATGTTATGTATGATGTTTGGCAAGCTCGATAGCACTAAAGTTTCCCCAGAATGGCTGCCATTAATAGATGCAGTTGTAAACACAACCATAATGAATTGGGCTTGAATTTTTTTGATAATTTAGCAAAGGCAATAATCGATTATAGGAGGAAAATGAGTGTCTAAATGATGGTTTACCCTCCATTTTTTTTGAGTTCCTATGTGATTGATGCAATTTGTTTTGGTTCAAAGTTTCCTATCATGGGATGAAAATGCACTGTGAAAGATCCACTTCCCATTTATATATATCATAAGAACATGTGGGAGTCTCAGTTTCACCCACATTTTTACAAAATTTGTCATGGGGTCATGCTGCCTATCCACAAACAAGTTTACAACCAAGATGCCCCTAGGTTTTCTAAGGAACCTAAGGTAGATATCCTCCCAGTGGCCAGATGGTTTGTGGAGGAAAAATTCACATATATCAGGGTTTTGGGGAGCATCACCTCATCTCATGTCCTCCCATACTATGTTCCAGACAAATTGATGTCTAGAGAGATAGCCTATAAAACAACTAGCAAGGGTGGGCTAAGAAAAGGATTAAAAGAAGCAAAAAAGGCCATTTGGCCTACATTTCTGTTACAATGTGGAGCATTTGCACTGCACAATCGGGGCTATGCATTCAAAGAAGCTGAGATCATGCAATCTTTGAAATTACCTAAATTCCCAAGTCACCAGTATGACCTAAATGACACTGCCAAAGAGTTCACTGCCATGGTAAAAGTCAAGGTATTCAACCATGAGGAAGATGCATTTGATGACACCTTCCTACAGAAAGAGACATTCATAGAACTAAAACACATGTCATCACTACTTTTTGACCAAGAAGAGCTTGAAGCCTTTATCAATTCAGAGAAAGGAGATTGTTAAAGGTCCCATTGGACCAATTATTGATTGAACCAATAAGGGAGCCAACTCCCAGTGTAAGCATAGAAGGAAGTTCCAAAGAAATTTTTAAATATGATTCCCAATTAGAGTCCCAAGAGAAGTCTACCAGGGAGACAGAGAAACTAGAGCAAAAATCACAAAATTGGGGAAGCAAAAGTAAGAAGTCAGAAAAGGATACAACCCAATCTACAGAAAGGATAGTTGAGCAAACTTTAGTTAGAAAACAGGCTGAAATTCATTCCACCTCTAACAAGTCAAAGAACCCCTGTAATTGATTTAGAGAAATAATGGGAGCATTTTAATACAAATCTCCATATAGATAAACAAGAACTTGAGCCATAGACTCCGCAACACAAAACAACTCAAGAAATTAAAATAGAGAAAACTGTAAGTACTCAAGAGGTAGAGCACATTCCTACCACTCCTACCTTTGAAATTGTTTTGAGAATTGAGGAGATTACTCCTTTAGATGTGTTCTATAGCCCAACCCACAAATTTGTTGTCAAAAGATAGAGAAAGAAGAGGAAGTTGGATGCTATAGCTGCTACTACTCCTGACAATGAACTGATGGATATTGTCTGGAAAGACTCACCCATTGACACATCTAATAACCTTACTAGACTATCTCAGTTTGCACAAGCCTATGCTACAACAACTATTGACAAATCAACAAAAGTACAAATGTTGCTCAGAGAAAAGGAAAATAAAATTATATTGTTGGAACAACAGTTAGAGCAAGGAAAATCTAACCAACAAGTGGAATTGCAAATAGCCAAGCTCCAGCGAGAATTCGTGCAGATGCAATTAAAACATCAAGGCAGTTTAGCAGAAAAGGAAGCGTAGATACAAGCATTAACAAATAAGTATAAGGGCAGCCCAAATATTGATTAGTTTATAATCGAAGTGCTCAGCCTGATCTCCAAGCTAATGCATCAAAAATAAATTCTATGCCAGAAGGTGTCGCATTTGAGTCCTTATTGCAAGACTAGTGACAAGTTAGCAAGTCAAGCCATTGACATGAGACTTGAATATAATGAAGTCTTGAAAAGAGTTTCTGACTTCATCACCTGGCAGAATTTAGAGGATGGGAGGAAGGCTGATTTTCCCATACTAGAGGAGTTTCACAAATAAATTTTATTTGTAGACTGGGATTCTCGGTGTAGGCAAGCAAGAAAAGCAATGATGGTCACAGCAACAGCAACAAATTGTGTTATTGAAAACATCAACGAAAATCTACACAGATCAAAACCTGGTGGCAGAGTCTGTACCAGGTTTCCTTTTGAATGTCAAACAGCTCGAATGATAATGGAGATAGCCAACAGAAGAAAAAGAGGAAGCAATTAAGAAAATGACCAAGTTAAACTCGAAAGCATATTTAGAATATTTAGTCAAACCTTACAACCAGTGGATGACCTTGTGGTGCCTAATCTCTTCCACGCAGAAAATGGTGCCAGCACTGACCGATGTCGTGTTCACTGGGCCATTGAAATTTCCGATCAGCTGATCTACACAGCTCAAACTCATGACGAACATCTGCGATCTTAAAGATCAAACACAAAGGAGTTAGTCACAATGTTTTAATTTCTACTTTTGTTTTTTTTTGCACAATTTGAGGAATGTTGTTTAAACCTTCTCAACTACTTTTGTAATAATCTATTATTAGGATTTATAGTTTAGTATTTAAACCCCTCTCATGCATTTAGAGAGGGGTCTAGAAATTTTATCAGAAACAATCTTGAAAACATGCACTTCTGTCCCTTTGAAGAAGTTCTGGTGAAATGAATCGAACAAGATTTATTTTTATCTTATCTAGCATATTCTACTGAAATTGCACTTTTGTACTCTTATATGGTGTTGGATTGATTGAAGTAGGTCGATATTGCTGAAACACATGAGAAGAACTTATTACAAATGGTACTTTTATCTCGTGATTTTGTTTTGTTTATGTATTAAGCAATAATTTTTCTTTAAATTGTTTATGTATGAAAGTTTAAAGCTTGGTTAGCATTATTGCACTTTTGTATGGTGATGGCCTAAATTTTATGCTCAATATATGCATAATTTCTTATGCGACATATCTTTCACAATCGTTTTGGCTAACTATTTATCCGAAACGATTATTGTTTAATGATTTCACTTCCTATTAAAGTTGAATGATCTTTATTACCAATTGCTTTAGGACATTATTGTAGGTCGCATGTTTCAATTTTATTCCCTGGTATAGTCATAGCTAGATAATGTATAAATTAGGATATATGCATATGATTATTAGTTTAGATTAGATTACTTTTAGCTTAAACATTCTGTCGGACTATCATATATCACCCCATCAACACTATCAAAATTTATATTGGGAAACTGGTCCCACTACCCTTAGTCAGAGCCACTACACCAAACGGAAAAGGCATTGCCAACCAAGGTCTGGACCTGGTGGTTTTCCCCTATGTTGTAAGCAATGATTTTCGCGGCTTCAACATTTTTGGAACTAGAAGGAGGGCCTGAATATGAATAGAAATTAAATGCAAATTAATAGGCAATTCTAAGAGTAAAACTCCCTCAACATCACCCCCAACTTCTCGATTTAATTCCAAATCTCCTAATCCTAAGTGATAAGTTGTAAAAAAAACAACAGAGCCCACTGCTGAAATCCCAAGGAAACTTGATCATTCTTCTTTTACCGAAGCCCCTAAAGTCAAATCTTTGATTCATAAATTACAGGGGATTTCGATATCTCAAGAGGAATCTGAGTTATCCCAAGATATTGTTACCTCTTAGTTTTCCCCATCTCAACAGTTAACTAGAGCACATAGAGAAAAGCTTGGAATCCCACTATTCAAATTCTCTCTACCAAGTCATAAGAAAGCTAAGAAAACACCATTTGAATCTCACAACGAGGTTCTTTCATCAACACAATCATCATCTTCATTCATTCCATCCATATCATCACAAGACCAATCATCCACCTCACCACTCCAGATCATGATTGACACGGGTAATGGAACTCCATCTTCCTGTACCCAATCACCTTCAAGCATTACCATATCTTCCTCTTCTCCAATACCAATAATGGCTCAAACTCCTCAAAGGCCATGGAAAAATCCACGAGATGTTAGGATGGTTGCAACTTTACATCCGTTGCCAGCCAAGCCAGAGAAATGGTTACCAAAGTTCAATCCTAATAGTGACCTATTGGCTAAGGAACACATAAACAATTTTATGTTGTGCATTAATTTGAATGAAGTAGTAGAAGAAGATGCAGTTGTAAGATTATTTCCATATACTTTGTAAGGAGTAGCAGGATCATGGTACTTCTCATTACCATCAGGTTCTATTAATAGTTGGGATGATTTTCAAGAGCAGTTCTTAACTAAATTTGGAGATGATAGATCCACAGCTGCCCTAATCAATGATCTCTCCAATTTGAAAGCTGAACCTAAAGAACCAATAAAAGACTTCAACTCTCGCTTCAATAAATTATTGGATACGATACCGCCGACATCTAAGCCTAGTGATGAGGTCCAAAATGAGTGGTATATTTCTGCTCTCACTTCAAATACAACTGTTTTCGTTGATAGAGCTGCAAACCAGCTTTGGCTAAAAATATGAAAGAGGCAATAGCTGTAGAAAAACATATTCTAGTTGTAGATAAGAAAAATGCATTAGATAACGAAAATCCAAGAAAGTGACTTTTAGGGATGAATCCAAGAAGAAACCACCATAAGATCCTTTTGATCTTGGAGGTTTGTAGAAATTCCTCAAAACCATGTCTAATGAAATGGTTGATATTAAAAAACAGGTAGCAGAGACTTCCTTTAAGAAATTTTTAAGACCATTTAAAAGCAATTCCCTACTAACCCTAAACCTCCAAATTCTATATCAAATGCTGAATCATATGGAGAGGAAGATGAAGTTTCAAAAAATGAAGAGAAAACATATGATGAAGAAGTGGCAGAGTTATAAGGAATGTGGGATTTTATACTTCCTAATGAAGAAACACAAGAAGCACCACCTGTTGCCACCTGAAGTAAAAACCCTATTGATTTGCTGCAAAATAATCCAAAGCAGAAGGCTTCAACGCCACCTCACAAGGACAAAACAACAATTAAGAAATCTTCACCAAAATCCACTCAAACTACTCTTCCTCAGTTGAACTCTTCATCTTCAAGTAAAACCTTGATAGTATCTGATGAAATGGAATATAATATTGTTGATGATATGAAAAAGACTAGGGAAAACATCACCTTTCATGAGATTGGCAAGTTAAAACATCAGCAGATGCTACTCCTTAAGGAGCTCAAAGCAATACCTACTTCACCTCTTCCTGCTACTATGATCTCACAAGCTGCCCAAGAAAGGGGAAGACCCCCCAGTGCCTCTTTAAACAAAATTGATCCAATCGATGTTGCTATGATTGGAGGAAGATCTAAATCTCATACCCCTCCATTCCTCCTTACTTTCGAAATTTTTAATAGAAACTTACACAATTTTTTAGTTGATTCAGGAGCTTCATCTAACATTTTAGCAAGAACAATTTGTGCAAAGTTGAATGTTTAGCCTTAAAAATATGTTGTACGCATTGTGGAGTTAGGTCAGTCTAAAGTCGAAGTTGTTGGGGAACTTAATCAAGTAACCATCAGACTCTCGTCAAATCCCAAAGTCTGTCAAGTCATTGACATTCTTGTAGCTGATATTCCCGAGTTCTATGGCTTAATCCTTAGTAGAGGCTGGTCAGAAATGATCCATGGATATTTTGCGACTGACTGGTCTCACATGTGGCTTCCCTATAATGACAAGCAAAATCAGATAAGGGTTGATTGCAAAAAACATCAAAAGTACATAGTCATATAGCTAGAAGGTGAAAATGAACCAGTGGCGTATAACAACAATACCATCGGAAACTACTCAGTAGAATCATTTCTAGGAAATTTTAATGCTTATACTTCACCTTTATTGGAAAACTTTGTAGTATCTCAAGTTGAAAACTTTTCCCAAACATATACTTCTAAGTGTGTAAATTTTGTAGATAAACCTGTAGTTAGCTCTTTATTTTGGAAATTACTTTTTGATGGATCTAAATCCAATGATGGAGAAGGAGGAGGATGCATATTAGTTAGCCCTGAAGGGGAAAAGACTAGGTTAGCATGCAAACTTGAATTTGATTGCACAAATAACACTATGGAATATGAAGCATTAGTTCAAGGTTTCTATAAGGCCATTGGCCTTAATATCAAACACCTCCAAGTGTTTGGAGATTCAGAAATTGTGATAAAGCAGGTTAGAAATACTATACATTGTTTGTTAGGACATTTGAAACACTATCAATCATTAGTCCAAGACCTGATTTCCCACTTTACAACGTTTGATGTTTCCCCTATTCTGAGACTCCAAAACGCAAGCACCGATCTCTTAACTAATATGGCTTCCAAGCTTATTCCACTAGGATATTATAGTCCTGATCACTTTTCTATTGAGTTGATTTTTAGGTCTTCTATTCCTGACAATATCACCAACTGGAGAGTCTTTAATAGCGATTTGAATATCATAATATTTTTGAGATCAGAAGGCTCTTATGATGACTAAATAGTTGATGAATTCCAGCGTGACAACCAACTTAAGTAAGAAACGACCATTAATGCTATACCAAAGTTTGTGGTTAAGTTGGAATATTTATATGACCTTAAGGACAGATTCAAACGACCCATCAATTCAAAACTTCAAAGTTCAACTCTGAAGTTTGAATTGATTAACTTAAGAAATGACTTGAAACCTCAAAATATTAATCTAGGCTTCGGACTTATGCCAGATGAGAAATCTACATTTATACATTTGTTGAAAAAATATAAGAATGTCTTCCCATGGAAATATGAAGATATTAAAACATATGACACTTATATTATTCAAAATACTATCCCCATGACGTCTGATGAGAAACTTGTTTAGTAGAACTTACAAAAAATCCATCGTAATTTAGAAAATCAGATTAAATCTGAATTAAACAAACTATCGGAAGCCAAGATTATTTTTCCTGTCAGACATTCTAGGTTGGTCTCCAATCTTGTCCCAGTCAGAAGAAGAGTGGCAATATTCAGATAGGTATAGAATTGGCAATCTAAACAAAGCATGTCAAAAGGAAAATTTTCCATTTCCTCCTATGGAACAGATATTGCAATTAGTTGTAGGCTTAGAACTAATGTCTTTCCTAGATGGATTCTCAGGTTATAATCAGATACTAGTACATCCAGATGACCAGTTGGAAACTACATTCAGGACAAAATGGGGCAGTTATGTTTATCATAAGATGCCATTTGGACTAATTAATGTTGGTGCTAATTTCCAAAGAGCCATGGACATAGCCTTCAAAGGTTTAGTAAACAAATGAAAAGTAATCTACTTCGATGATATAGCTGTATATTCCAAAAAGCGTAGTAATCGTCTCAGATATTTAAAACAAATATTTGAGCGTTGTCAAAGGTATGGAATTTCTCTTAATCCTAAGAAATCTTTCTTCGCCTTAAGTGAAGGAAAACTCCTTGGATTCATTGTATCCAAAGTGGGGATTGACATTGACTCTGATAGAATAAAACAAATCTCTGAAATTCCTTTACCTCATAACAAAAAATAAATGCAATTTTTCCTAGGTCATATTAATTTTGTTAAAAGATTTGTCCCTAACTTCTCATGGATTGTTTTACCTCTTCAATCTATGATAAAGAAAAATTCCATTTTTAAATTGGAACACACAGAACACGAATCTTTTGATTTCATTAAACAAGCAAACATTAATGCTCCCTCTTTAGTGACTCTGAAATTTTAAAATCATTTCATTCTATATACTTTCGCTTTCGAAAAATCGTATGCAACCATATTAACACAAGTCAATGAAGAAAAAGCTGAAGACCCAATCTCTTTCTCTAACTCCAATTTGCAGGGGGCTAAATTGAATTATTCAAATGTTGAAAAACAATCTTTTGCTATTTTCAAATCAATAAAACACTTAAGAACTTTTCTCCTCAAAACCCACACCAAAGTAATAGTGTCATTCTCAGCAGTAAGAAATCTATTGACACAAAGGGATGTAGGGGAGAAGAGAGCAAATTGGGTGACAACTCTATAAGAATATGACATTGAAATCAAACCAGCAAAAATTGTAAAAGGTCAAGGTTTTTACAGGATGTTAGTAGGAGCATCCGATTTATAAACACTACAAGACTTAGGTGATGATGTACAAGTCTATGAGGTAATCCTTAACGACACTGAGTCAAGTTATGCTGATATCATATTTTACCTAAGAAATGGATATGCCTCAACACAATTAAATTATAAGAAGAGAAGGGACTTGAGGCTAAAAGCTAGATAATTTCAAATTGTGTTGTTTAGAATAAATTATGATTCTGTTTTACTTAGATTTCTTGAAAGAATTGAGGCAGAAAAGGTGTTGCAGGAACTCCATGATGGACTAGTTGGTGGAAATTTTGGAGGAGATACGATTGTGCATAAAATCCTGCATGTTGGCTATTGCTGGCTAACATTATTCAAGGATGCATACAATTATGTAAGGAGATGTAAAGTTTGTCAGACAGCTACTGGGAGAGAGAAAACCCACATTACCATTACAACCAATCAATATTGAACAACCATTTGAGCAATGGAGATTGGACACAATAGGTGAGATCATTCCTCATTCTTCTAAGCAACATAGATATATTCTTACAACAACTGATTACTTCACAAAATGGGTGGAAGAAATTCCACTGAAGGTAGCCAATTCTGAAAACATCATTGAATTCATCGATCAATTTATCATTACCAGATTTGGTCTACCCTCTGCCATGATGTTTGATAGTGCATCTTATTTTTCAAGCAATGCTATGACAAAATTTTCTCTTGAAAGAGGTTTAAAGCTCAGATACTCTGGTAACTATTATCGACAGGGAAATGGGTTCGCTGAATCTACAAAACAAAATCTCATAAGGACTATTAAATGAATTTTCGACCAAAATCAGAAGAATTGACATAAGTCTTTAATATTTGCTCTATGGGTAGATCGAATAACTCAGAGGGCCTCCATTGGCACTTCTCTTTTTAATTTGGTCTATGGGAAAAAATTGTCTTACCTACAAATGTAGCTATTCCCTCTTTAGCCCTAGTTCAATTCATTGAAGAAACTCCTTCCTCTTCTATGCAAGTTAGAAAGTTACAAATCCTTAAGCTCGAAGAAGAAAGGGAAAAGGCCAAAATCACACACACACATCATCAACAGTTAGTCAAAGCTTCCTTTGATTCAAATTCTGTAAGCTCAAAATCATTTCAACTTGGAGACCTAGTATTGAAATGGGATAAAGCCCATGAGGAAAAAGGTAAGCATACCAAGTTCCAACAAATGTGGTTTGGCCCATTTCAGATTGTGGAACAAATAGGCCCATCAACCTTTTTATTGCAGGATTTATCAGGCAAGAGAGAATCTCTATCTGTTAATGGGCAAATCATAAATAAATATTTACCATGGATGATGATCTCTTCTATTCACTGTATATTATTGTCTTTATTTTATTTTTATAGAAATAATAGTTTAATACAAGTTGAAGAACATTCACTTTTGGCTGTACAAATAATAGTCTCTTTTTAGTTTTTGACTTTTCTCTTGTATAAGTAAAGATTATTATGAAAATAAATTTCACACATAAAACGTAGGGTTAAGTCTTGTTTCTCTCAAATTGTTTTTTCTCTGCGAAAAATTATTTGCTTTTTCATAAAGCTTAACTTTAGAAAGGAAACTTTCCCTCTACGCCAGTTAAGAAAAGTATCAATAACAAAGCAAAGTCTCTCTACAGAAAAACATCTTTAAACTCTACAGTTGTCATCCAGAAGCTCTTAAGGAGACAATGATTCTCCCCATCTATTTACTTTACATTTTTTAGATTGTAATTCTAAAATATACTTAAAACTTAAAGGATAAGAGGTCTCGTCAAGATCCGACCTACTATGATCATAAGGTTGTGACTAGCTGACATTACTAATACTGCATATCAAAACAGGGTAATGGCTTGAGATTATATTAATCAAAAGACAAGGGTCTCATTAAGAGCCAACTTGTTTAGTTAAGTTATAATCAAGTGAATGGCATTGCCAATTTTGGTCACCAAACCAATACATTGTCCTTTAAGGGATAAAAAGATAAAAAAGAAATTTTGAAGAAAAGGAATTATTCTAGAAAATAAGTATACAATCTGAGCTTATCTTTAAAAATTGTATTCTGACCAAGGTGGGATACTGCATCATTGCTGGCTAAAAGGTAACCCTGTCGAGGCTATGAACGTCTGCTGCCAGCAGAGGCTCTACCTATGAAAACTGAGTATACCAAAAAATGACCTGTGAAGTGTCTCCTTGTTTTTATTTTTTAAAAACCAAGTAATGGCTGATGTAAAAACCATCTTTATTTTGGAAGTTTTTAGAAATTTCAAGAAACTCTCAGAGATAATTGGTTCTTCCAAATGAATCGCCAATTGTTGTGCTATTCAGCAACCCCCCATTTGTTAATAGTGATAGTTAATATTACAGTAATAAATGGGGACCCTTTAAAAAATCTTTCCAAAAATGAGTTTAGCATTTAGGTATTTTCTTTATTAATTTTTGGAATAAAACAAGATATCAATCAAACACCTTTTCAAAAAACTATTAAATGTCTTCCCTTCCCGCATATCACACGATCAAGTGAGATTGAAAGCCTTACTAGTCCACCAAATCTAGCTCAAAGCGATCAAAAGAGGACTCCACGCCTTAATACTTTGACACTAGTACGTTTCTTACATAAACTAAGTCCTAATGCATTTTATTATAACTAAGGTCTACATCGCATATCACTATTCTTAGAAGGTGCACCTTAATGAGTTACCTCAAAATGTGCTAGATGTGAAATAGTGATAACAACATTTCCCTTACCAGATCGCTTTTCAGACATTTAAAAAGAACGCTGCAAACCTACCATTCGTTGAGATTTGCTAAATGCAATTGAGACCTATACCCACTCCCAAGACACATCATAGAGAAGCATTTAGGTTTGCTTCTCAATAAAAAGCGCTTTACACAATAAAACCTAACAAATGGGTTATGTCCTGGAAACAATAGTAAGCGGCCCTCATCTCGTATCTCATAGAAACAATAAGGAAAGCACACAAACATAACGCGATAATGCAATATGCGAGATTGCTTCACAAATCAAAAAATCGCCATTTTCGAAATTTAAAGGCTCGTCACCCTAGAAGCTTTCTTCCTGACTTATGATGCGGACATTAATGAGCATTAAAGCTAAGAGATAACAAATCATTAGTGGGAATTTAGTAAAAGTTAATGGCATTTATGTCTGAAAATCCATCCAAGCTGATATGATATCTTCTCACTTGCATTCAAATAAAACTCCTTTCTTATCACGTTTTCAGGTTATCTGTATTATCCCAGCTTACATTCATTCTTATCTATATATATCTGATAGTTTTTGTTTTTCTTCATTTTAAGGGAAAATATTCAAAAGGAGTCTTTGGGAGCAATGGTAAAGAAAGGCAGTTGCATCTAAGAAATCAGAAATGAATCCTTTATTCATAGATACTACATACAACAGAGAAGGAGGGACCTCTACGTGGGAATCCATGTATGATTTATTAGAAGAAGAGCAACCAAGAGCTCTGGAAACAAAATTCATAGTTGACGGTCATACTTCCTCAGATGCCACCATTTTTTAGATGGCATGCTCATTTCTTCATCGCATAGCTGTGCACACAAAGATAATCTCTTACACAGATATGGTCAAGTGGATTATTGATTAGGCTGATATCCGAGAAAGAGAATCTAAGAATAGAAGCCGAGAGGTCATGGGATCTTTTTCACCAGACAACCTACGACTTATGTACCACATACCAGAGCCACAAGCCATCTACAATGACCAGTTCCTTGAGGAGTTTTCCAAAGAGAACGAGGACCCAACTGATGTCACCTGGACCTGGTTGAATAATGAGGGAAAGATCAAAAAGGACAAAGTGGGTATGTAATCTATTGCATCTATTTGTCCTCCCCATAGTTTTGCAGCAGCCATGTTATGTAGGATGTTTGGAAATCCAAATAGCACTAAATTTTCCCTAGAAGGCTACCATTAATAGATGCAGTCATAAAAGAAACCATAATGAATTGGGCCCAATTTTGTCTGATAATTTAGGAAAGGAAATAATCGATTATAGGAGGAAAAGTAGTGTCTCAATGAGGGTTTACCCTCCATTTTTTTATGAGTTTCTATGTGATGGATGAAATTTGTTTTAGTTCAAAGTTTCCTATCATGGGATGCAAGTGGACTATGAAAGGGAATTTTCCATTCATATATATCATAAGAACATGTGGGAGTCTCAGTTTCACCCTCATTTTTACAAAATTTATCATGGGGTCAAACTGCCTATCCACAAACAGGTTTACAACCGAGATGTCCCTAGGCTTTCTAAGGAAGTTGAGGTAGATATCCCCCAATGGCCAAATGGTTTAGGGAGGAAACATTCAGATATATTAGTGTTTTTCAGAGCGTCACCTCACCTTGTGTCCTCCCATACTATGTTCCAGACAAATTGATGGCTAGAGAGATAGCCTATCATAGAGCTAGTGAGGGTGGGCTAAGCAAAGGATTAAAGGAAGCGAAAAAGGTCATTTCGCCTACATTTCTATTACACTGGGGAGAGTTTGCACTACACGATCTGGTCCATGCATTCAAAGAAGCAGAGATCATGCAATCTCTGAAATTACCTAAATTCCAAGTCGCCAGTATGACCCAAATGACACCGCCAAATACTTCACTATCATGGTAAAAGTGAAGGTATTCAATCATGAGGAAAACACATTTGATGACATATTCCTACAGAAAGAGACATTCGCAGAAGTAAAACACATGTCCTCACTACCTTTTGAACAAGAAGAGCTTGAAGCCTTTCATCAATACAAAGAAAGGGGATTGTTAAAGGTCCCATTAGACCAATTATTGATTGAACCAATAATGGAACCAACTGATCTGAAAATAAGATCTTAGACAATTATTAAGGTATTACAAACTCATGTGCATGGATTTGCCTATGTTACTTTGTGCAATGGATCGATAAGATTGTGAAATACATAGACAATGAAGCAATTAAAGAACATAATAGACAAACACACATAAACACAACAAGTTTAATAAGGAGTTCACCCAACACTCCTGGGCTATGTCTCCTGGTCCATCCTTCAGTGGTGACCTCACTATTATGTCTTCAGAAGAAGAGTTCTTACAAAAGTGAGCTCAATTTGAGTCTCACACAATAGATACAAAACAACAAGGATTTACTTGGATCCCCCAAGTCTTTCTGAGCACACAGACTCTCCTCACTGACTCTCTGTCTCTGTTTTCTCTCTGTGTCAGCACTACTTGCTCCTGTCTTCTGTCTTCTATGGCTTTAAAGCCAATCGACACTATTTGTTTGTTTCTCCTTCTCGAGCTCTCTGGCTCCTGGCCTCTGTCTGCTCAAATCACCCTCTGAGTGTTAGCAATCATTGCTAAATGCCTTCAGGGATGGTGGCCACCTATTCTGTAACGAAACAGACCATCAGGCCTTTGAAATTCTTGAAATATCCATTCTCTGTTTACATAGAGAACTATATTAAAACACGGGAAAAATCCGCCAAAACACTGTTCATCGGACTTCAAATATCCATAAATCCACCCTATACTTCTATCGGGTTCACCTTTTAATTGCTTATCGCATCTCCACCGTTCATATGAGAGATCCAGATCCAATGGCTGAGGTTCATTTTGGGTGGCCCATGCGTATGGGGGTTAACCACTTGAAAAGGGTGGTTTTCTCTCTTCGTTGCCTAGACACATGGCAGCCACTGTATGGGCTCAGGCGGAGCCCGACCAAAACCACTTACTGCCTATGGTCGGCTCGAAATCCCGCTTGTTTCATGATACCTCTTTGTATTTTAAAAATACATGAAAACATTGAAAAACCCATAAAATGGCTTTAGACGGACTTGAAATATTATATATTTGCATCCATAAACCCTTTCAAGTTCAGTTACATTGCATTGGCACATTTCCTCTGTATTTTGTTTCTTTAACGAAAACGAAAATACAAAGGAAAATGTTGTTTTCCGGATCTTAAAATATATGAAATATCACCTATATCTCCATCGGGTCCGGCTATCGCGAGTTATGTTTATATCTGCCCCTCTCCATTGTAATGCTCCGATGCAATGTTGCGATGCGATTGATCACAATCGCATATCGCACATACCCCCGCGCAATTTGTAAGCACTCCTTTGTGGTTTGTCGACGTGATATTACGATTCAACTTGGGCTGTCGATCTGCACGCTTGATCGATAATCCTCAATGACCCCGCTGATCATTGTCGCATTTTCTATGTGGTCTCCGCCGATAGCCTCCGCTTGCCACTGCCGATTGAGATTTTCCAATCGGATCTGGACTGTTGATCGACCAGATCCAGTGGTTCCTGTGCATTGCTCCATTGACCTCTAATAGGCTTCATTTCACTGTTTTCTTTATGTTTTTGCCTCCTGATAGTGTTATCTGACTTTTCTAAAATTTATTTTCATGCGATAGTTTTGATCTTTAGAAGACTTAGAGGGTTTTCTAGGATCCATTTGGATCATGCCTTCCCACTGAAAAAGCTTTTGGACCACCAAAAATTGCATTTTAAGCATCAATCAAGTGAGGGTACAACTTCCTCACTTGTCCAATCTCTATCCATTTTTCACTGCTTGGTTTTGAACCCTTGAGTCCGATTCTGAGGTACTCAAGATCCCCTCTGCGCATAGTTCTCACCTTCCTTTCTAGAACTATATCTTCCTGCAATTCATTGAGATATTCAGGAAACAGATTATCAATAGAAGGAAACTGACTTTGATCTTCGAGATCTTCAATCAATGAAGGTTCAAACAGTCTCAAGTTCTTTGCATTAACTACTGAATAGATGTGCATGAAAGTTGGAAAACCAAGGCAAAACTTATTCTCACCAATTTTCTCAAGTACCTTGAAAGGCCCACGCCTTATTGGCTTCAGCTTCTTACCTTCACCTTGCATTCTGTCTTTGTTGATGTACAGCCAGACTTGATCACCAACTTGGAAGCTATGCTCAATTCGATTCTTATCATGCCTTGCCTTGTACTTGGTCTGGCTTCTTTCCAGCTGTTCGCGCACTGCTTGGTGAATTTCTTGGATCTGTTCAATGAACTTGGTTACTTTGTCCACATCACTATGTCCATCAATGATCCCGATTTAAGCAGGAACGCAATAGATTACAGAGATAACCATAAATACAGAGATGCGATAACCATAAAAACAGAGATGCAGCGGAAATAATACTTCATTTCATTAATGGAAAATACTGAAATATGCTTACAACCAGAAATGGAAATAAACCAGCTAGGGCGATGGTAGCTTATCTCTGAGAAGAGATGTGCGGCTACATGCCTCTGAACTGTTCCGAACTGAGTTACAATGAGGCTCGAAGGCCTATTTATTGTTGAGAAACAATGGAAAACCCTTCACATTCCAAAACCTAGCCCTAGAAGATGAAACGCCAAATTGTGGGCCCCGTTTGGGTAAATTGGTACATCAATTTCCCGGGGTCGTAACTTTGGCATACGATCTCCGTTTGACGCGCACGATAGCTCGTTAGAAAGATCTATCCGAGTACTACCACTTTGGGAGGCAACATGGGTCCATGGACCCATGTTGCCCCAGAATCCCAAAAAAACGTCGTTTAGGGCCTCAAAACGGCTCCGGAAGTTCAGGACCCGAAAAACTGCTAAAAATAGTAAACTGTGCTGTAATTTAGGAAACTGAAAAGACTGAAAGAGACATTTGTGGGGGTCCAAATGGGTTGGTGGGTGGCCACCAACATCCACCTGGATCATTCCTCCCCCCTTAGGAAGCAATGGTCCCCATTGCGTTGAGTTCCTCCATCTGCTGAACTTGTCCTGCAATCTCTGATGTGTCCAGTGATGGTGGGAAGCATGGTCGATGATGGTCCACATTGAATACTCGGTGCAAGCGAAGGAATGGAGGAATGCTGTGCTTCAAAGCATTGTTGCCCATAGCCTTGGTACTGTTGTGAGGACCATGTCGGAGTGGTCGGAGCTTCTGATGGGCTCTTGTAAGGCGTTCTTTCTGCAGATGTAACCAGAATTTGTTGCCCACCTGAAACTTGTGTGGTACCCATGTGGGTGAGGAGAAGTTGTTCCTGTGTTTTATCATGACCGTATCCCTTTTCTGCTGCTGCTGCGTGGAGGAACCCTTTGCAGGGGTCATGGATGTAGCAACGATCTTCCCCTTACTTTGGGAGTGAACCAGGCAGATGAATTTCCTGGTCTGTGATATGAGCTTGCTGCCTTTTTGGTAGTGATCAAAGATGTGGCGGTAGGTGGGGCTACCTCCGGTATCCTGTATAATGAATTATTCAAAGAAATAATGACAGCACGAGGCCTTGACTCATACACAGCATGTCGCCTCCACAAGTATGGCTGGCCTAACAATACATCACAAACATCCAGAGGTGTAACATCACACAATACCTCGTCTGTGAAGGGTTTGATGCTGTAGGAAAGGCAGCACTGCTGGCGAACTTTGAGATCTCGTCCTTCATGAAGCCACCCGATACTGTACGGCTGTGGGTGAGGTGTAGTCGGTAGGCCCAACCGCTTCACGACCTCTGCTGAAATGAGGTTCTTTTGGCTGCCACTGTCGACAATGAATTGCAGCGGCGAACCCTTCACCCACATCTGTGAGTGGAAAAGACGCTCCCCTTCCTCTGGATTTTCGGGCTCATCTTTCTGGATCTTAGCGGTGGCAACAGTGGCGCTGGGATCCGCATCAATGATCTGCTTCCCTTTGCCAGTCCCCTTGTCGAGTTCTGGCTCAGGGTCGGAACATGCATCTGATTCGGAAGCCTTCAGCTCGGCCACCAGCGACTGCTTGGTCCGACACTCACTTGTGTTATGAGTGGGACTCTTGTGGAACTCACACCACTTCCCTGTGTCCTTCTTCGGCTTCATGGTTTTGTTCTTTTCTTGCGGCTTCGACGGGTTGTCTTGGGTCACCCCGCCTTGGCTTTGTCCTTTGGGCTTCGGATTTGCAGATCCAAAGTCTCGCTTCTTCTGTTTGAACTTTTGCTCGATTTTGACAGCGTATCGGTATGCCGTGCCGAGCGAGGAGATGTTCAAGAACACCATCTCTTCTTGGATGTATTTGTGCAGGCAGCCGCGGTATTTGAGTACCAGATGCAGCTCAGAATCTTTGATACCCAACTGTGTGCGAAGGGTATGAAAAATGTTTGTGAACTCCGGCACATCTTGGTCTCGTCCCTGCCGCAGTGTGGTCCATTTGATGTATTTGTCCTCATAGCTTCCGACAGGGTAGTATTGCTCCTTGATGGCATCTCGGAAGTCATTCCAAGTGGGTACGGCTGAAAATAGTGAGCCTGTACTTTCATCCTTCTGCTTGCAGTAGGTTTCCCACCAGTCCTTGACGTGGGGGGCTGCTTTGAGAAGGGCGAAAACAATCTTTTCCCGACTTGAAAATTCGTGAACAGAAAAATACCCATCTAGTAGATTTAACCATTTATCTACGGCATCTGCGTCTATTTGACCCTCGAAGATGGGGATTTCAAAATTAACTTGTACCTTGAACGGTGTGGCATTTCCAGAGTCGCTGTTGGAAGCCGATGCGTCGCCTCTGGGTAGCCGCTGAAGAATCTGCGCAAAGTTATCCATCATCGCGTTCCTTTGCCGCTCGAGCGCTTCTTCGAGAAAGATTTTGATAGGATCTCCTGCCCCCTCGTCTTTCTTCTCATCCGCCATGGGAGGCCGTCGGGATTTGCGAGGCTGGTCTTGCAAAGGTTCGACCAGTTCAAGCCCTAACTCCTTATATCCCGACCTCGTTGGGGACATGCAAAGAAAAACAGAGAAAAAGCAGACCGCTCTGATACCACTGATCCGGATTTAAGCAGGAACGCAATAGATTACAGAGATAACCATAAATACAGAGATGCGATAACCATAAAAACAGAGATGCAGCGGAAATAATACTTCATTTCATTAATGGAAAATACTGAAATATGCTTACAACCAGAAATGGAAATAAACCAGCTAGGGCGATGGTAGCTTATCTCTGAGAAGAGATGTGCGGCTACATGCCTCTGAACTGTTCCGAACTGAGTTACAATGAGGCTCGAAGGCCTATTTATTGTTGAGAAACAATGGAAAACCCTTCACATTCCAAAACCTAGCCCTAGAAGATGAAACGCCAAATTGTGGGCCCCGTTTGGGTAAATTGGTACATCAATTTCCCGAGGTCGTAACTTTGGCATACGATCTCCGTTTGACGCGCACGATAGCTCGTTAGAAAGATCTATCCGAGTACTACCACTTTGGGAGGCAACATCGGTCCGTGGACCCATGTTGCCCCAGAATCCCAAAAAAACGTCGTTTAGGGCCTCAAAACGGCTCCGGAAGTTCAGGACCCGAAAAACTGCTAAAAATAGTAAACTGTGCTGTAATTTAGGAAACTGAAAAGACTGAAAGAGACATTTGTGGGGGTCCAAATGGGTTGGTGGGTGGCCACCAACATCCACCTGGATCAATCAACTGCTATGTCTTTACTAGAGACAAAATAGAAGGGAGAACTTGGTGTAAAACCAAAACAAGTCTCAAAAGGAGATCTCTGTGTAGAAGAGTGCTTAGCACAATTGTAAGCATGTTGCACATAACACAAATGTTCATCCCAAAGCTTGGGATGCTTGTTGCAATAACCCCTAAGCAACTGGATCACTGTCTTGTTGACCACCTCTATTTGGCCATTTTTTTGTGGGTGAAAGGTTGTGCTCTTCTTCAGTCTGGTGTCCATCAGTTCCCACAGACTTGACCTAAACTTCCTAACAAATCGGGAATCTCGATCAGATACAATAGAAGTGGGTAACCCAAAGTGAACCCATACATGTTGAAAGAACAAATTTGTTGTTTGTTCAGCTGTAATATGCTTGTTACAAACATTTTGTTGAGCCTGTCCACAATAACATATAAATAATCATGACCTTTTCTAGATTTTGGCAATCCCCCAACAAAGTCCATGGAAACACTTTTCCAAGGATGAGAAGGAACTGGAAGTGGAGCGTACAAGCCTAGTTTTCTATTGTTGGGCTTGCTTTTAGCACACATGGTACCCCCTTTAATATATCTAGAAATTTTTTCATGCATTCTTGGCCAATAATAGAACCTTTGCAGCTATGAAACTGTTTTACTCACACCAAAATGGCCTGATATTAGAGAAGTGTGTGCTTCTCGGATTATGTTAACTATTTTAGTTTGAGGAATGCATAACTTTCCCAAATGATACAAGAGTTGGTCCTTAACATGATAATCCAATTCTTCTACTTGTTTGCCATGAATTAAAGTTGCATATACATCTTTAAAATCTACATCTTGAGCATATTGTTCAATGTAGTTTTCATGCAATACTGAGTTATGCTTAAGTATAGTAGATGCATTTATGATTGGTCTTGATAACATACCTGCAATTTTATTGTGTATGCCCTTCTTATATCTAATGACAAGATGAAACTGTTGTAGGAAAACCCATCCACCTATAATCTATTGATTGCTGCAATTTACTTTATGAGTGCAAATGTTGAAGTGGTTGATGATATGTATGTATAATTGTTTCCTTGCCCAATAGGTAATGTTTCCACTTTTTCACACTCTCCACTGATGCATACAATTATTTATCATATGTGGGATAATTAACTACTGTAGAATTAAATTTCTCAGAATGATAACATATGGGTTTACTGTGTTGCATCAACACTGCTCCCATGGCATAGTCACTGGCATCTGTTTCAATCTCAAATGGTCTTTGAAGATTTGGTAATGCTAGTACTGGTGTTGTATTAATCTTTTATTTCAAGGTGTTGAAGGCTTTCTGTTGTTTTCCTCCCCACTAAAACACCTTTTTCAATCCTGTCAAAGCATGTAAGGGAGCTGCAATCAAGGAAAATTTAGCAATAAACTTTCTCCAATATTGTGCTACTCCTAGGAAGCTCCTAACTTTTGTAGCATATTTGGGTTTAGGCTAGTTCACAATGACTTCAACCTTAGAGGGATCTATCTTTAATTCACCACTCCCTATAATATGACCCAAATAATTTAAAGATGTTTTGCCAAATTCACATTTTGATAACTTCACATTGAGATTTTATTTTTTCAAAACATCTAGAGTCTCCTTTACATGCTTCAAATGTTCTTCCCATGTTTTACTGAAAACAAGAATGTCATCTAAATATACAATTACAAAATCATCAATAAAAGGCCTGAGTACATCATTCATAACTCTCATGAAAGTGGCAAGAGCATTAGTTAGGCCAAAAGGCATAACTAGCCATTCATACAACCCTTGCTTTGTTTTGAAAGAAGCCTTCCGTGCATCTTGTTCTGCTACTCTGACCTGATGATAGCCACTATGCAAGTCCAACTTGGAAAAGCAAACTGCCTCTTTCAGCTGATCTAATAGAACACCAATGCGAGGAAGAGGATAATTATTCTTGATCATTACTTTATTCACTGCTCTGTAATCAATGCACATTCTCCACGAACCATCTTTCTTTCTCACCAACACGATTGGAGATCCACATGGTGATGTGCTTGGTCTTATGAAACCTTTATCGAGCAGCTCCTGTACCTGCTTCTTGATCTCTGCATTCTCTAAAGCAGATAACCTGTACATTCCAATGTTAGGCAATGGAGCATCTTGCTGCAAATGAATATCATGTACTATTTCCCTTTTGGGTGGCAGAACTTTAGGTTCTTGAAATAGGATATCATATTGTGAAACAACTTTTTCTAAATCAGCTTTCTGTTTAGCATCACAACCCTCAAATACATTGGTTTTATCAAGGTTATTTTCCTTTACAACTATTAGTAAAAATTTCTTGCATGAATTTACAATTCTTTTCATCTGCCCCGAGTTTATGAGAGTGTAATTATTTTTGAGTTGATGAGCTCTTACAATATATTCTATTCCATCTTTTGTGAGTTGATACTTATTTTCAGCTCTATATAAAATGGATTTTTTATCATACAAGTAAGGACTTCCTCAAACAATACCACATATATCCAAGGGAACTATATCTAATTCAACCTCATCTACAAATTTTGACCCAAATGCAAACCTAAGTTTACATTATCTAGTCACTTGTAGCTTTGCTTTATCACATACCCAACCTAATGGATATGGCTTCTTGCGAGGTGTGGCTAGTAGTCCCAACTTCCTTATAATTGCTCCAGAAATCAAGTTTACTTGTGAACCACTATCAAATAAAGTATCAATCTTTTGATACTTGGAAATAACTCTAATATGAAAAGCTCATGTCTTTCCCTCTCATTTTCTTCATTATCAATAGATTGTGCAGAATTACTAGTAGATGCTTCCGAATTTTTAAGTTTTATACCTGTAGCTATGATTATTGTTTCATCACCTGAGTTTGACACCAAATCTTTCTAAATAGCAACAACAGTTTTCTTCTTCTTGCCATCGAACTTCTTGGGTTTCAGCTCTAGATTCAAAGACAAACAGTGTTCATCATTGTGTCCACCCTTCTTGCAATGAGTGCATGAAGGTTTGTCTTTCTGTACAACATTTTCCTTCCCCTCTTTCCATTTCTGCTTTTTCTTTTCCTTGTTCTTTCTTGTAGTGGGTTTTGATGATCCCCTAATCTCTAGGTTCACATTCTTGCTTCTAGCCTCTAGATGTGTAGTTTGAACTGATACCTCATCTATGCTAGTAGGATTAAACATGAGAATGGTGTGCCTCAAATAGCTATGCAGACCACCTATATACTTCAACAAAGTTTCAGGTGAGTCTAGCGAAATGCCTAGAATTAAATCTCTTTTTCTAAATTCCTCGGTATAGCTTTGTACACTTTGCCCCTTTAATTGGCGAAGTGTTTTCCAACTCATCATTTCTTGCTACATATAAGCTAGTGGATGGAATTCTTTTTTAAAGGCAGAAGCAAATTCACTCTAGGTAGAAATTTTTTTACCATGCTTCTTTAAATCATCTTGTGTCCTGCCTTCCCACCACACTAGGGCAGTTCCTCCAAGGCGAGGGTTGGCTAGCTGAATTTTACTCCTATCTTAATCAATGTTCTACACCCTGCAATACACATCAATCTGTCTAATCCAATTATCTAGCTTTTCTGCATTTAATTCTCCATCATAGATTGGCAAATCAAATTTTACATCTAATTTAATCAAAGATGTTTTCTTCTTTTTATTTTCAGGGCTAGAAGGAGGAGTTGATGGAGGAGGCTTTTCCCCTTTTCCTTTGCCTTTTGAATGAGAAAATAGAAGAGGTTTCTCTACTCCTTTTCCTTGTTCAGGTGTTGAGGTGCTTGCACCTCAATCCTTCTTAAATTCCCGATACATTTCTTCCACCATGGCTCTCATGGTCATGAAACTGTCCATGAACTGAGACTCTGATTCCAGGGGAATTTCTTCTGCCATTTTCCTCCAAGGATAGACTCTTCCAATTTATGGGTTAGCTTAACCAGTTCTCCTTCTCCTAATTTGAGCTTTGACCTAGTTAGCATTCAACAATCCAGCACAGGCTTGTCTAACCTTAGAAAACCTAAATATTTGATACCACTTGATCTGAAATTAAGATCTTAGACAATTATTAAGGTATTAGAGACTCATGTGCATGGATTTTCCTATGTTACTTTGTGCAATGGATCGATAATATTGTGAAATAAATAGACACTGAAAAAGTTAAAGAACATAATAGACAAACACACATAAACACAAGAAGTTTAATAAGGAGTTCACCCAACACTCTTGGGCTATGTCTCCTGGTCCAGCCTTTAGTGGTGACTTCTCTATTATGTCTTCAAAAGCAGAGATTTTAGAAAAGTGAGCTCAATTTGAGTCTCACACAATAGATACAAAACAACAAGGCTTTACTTGGATCCCCCAAGTCTTTTTGAGTACACTGACTCTCCTCACTGACTCTCTGTTTCTATTTGCTCTTTGTCTCAGCACTTCTTGCTCCTGTCTTCTATCTTCTGTGGCATTAATGCCAATCGGTGTTGTCTGTTTGTTTCTCCTTCTCAGGCTCTCTGGTTCCCAGCCTATGTCCGCTCAGATTACCCTCTGAGCGTTAGCAATCATTGCTAAACGCCTTCAGGGATGGTGGCCACCTATTCTGTAACGGAATGAACCATCAAGCCTTTGAAATTCCCGAAATAACTGTTCTTTGTTTACAAAAAGAAATATATTCAAACACAGGAAAAATCTGCCAAAACATTGTTCATCGGACTTCAAATATCTATAAATCCACCCTATACTTCTATCGGGTCCGCCTTTTAATTGCTTATCACATCTCCACCATTGATCTGAGAGATCTAGATCGAATGGCTGAGGTTCATTTCGAGCGGCCCATGCGTACTAGGGTTAACTGCCCAAAAAGGATGGTTTTCTCTCTCTGATGCCTGGACATGTGGCAGCCAATGTATGAGCTCAAGTGGAGCCCAGCTAAAACCACTTATCGCCTACAGCCCACCCGAAATCCCACTTGTTTCGTGATTCTCCTTTGTATTTTAAAAATACATGAAAATGTTGGAAAACCCCGTAAAATGGCTTTAGATGGACTTGAAATATTATATATTTTCACTCATAAACCCTTTCGGATCTAGTTTCATCGCATCGACACATTTCCTCCGTATTTCGTTTATTTAATGAAAAACACAAATACAAAGGAAAATTATGTTTTTCGGATCTCAAAATATATGAAATATCACCTATATCTCCATTGGGTTCGGCTATTGTGAGTTATGTTTATATCGGCCCCGCTCCATTGTAATGCTCCGACGCGATGTTGCAATGCGATTGATTGCAATCGCATATCGCACATATCCCTGACCCGTTTTTAAGCGCTCCTCTGTGGTTTGCCGATGCGATATTGCAATTCAACTTGGGTCGTCAATCTGTGCACTTGATCGATGGTCCTCGTTGACCCCATTGATCACTGTCCCATTTTCCATGTGGTCTCTGCCGATAGCCTCCGCTTGCCACCACCGATTGCGATTTTCCAATCAGATCTGGACCGTTGATCGGCCAGATCCTATGGTTCTGTTGCATTACTCTGTTTACCTTTGATAGGCTTCATTTCACAGTTTTCTTTATGTTTTTGTCTCCCGATAGTGTTATACGACTTTTCTAAAAGTTCCTTTCATGCGATAGTTTTTATATTTAGAAGACTTAGAGGGTTTTCTAGGATCCATTTGGATCACCAACTCCCAACGTAAACCTAGAAGGAAGTTCCAGAGAAAATTCTAAAGATGATTCTAGAGAAATTAGAGAAACAATCACAAAATGAGGGAAGAAAAAGAAAGGAGTCAGAAAAGGATACAACCCAATCTACCGAAAATATAGTTGAGCAAACTTCAGCTAGAAAACATGCTGAAATTCACTCCACCTCTACCCAGTCAAAAAAACCCTTAGTGATTGATTTATAGAACAAATGGGAGCATTTTAATACAAAGCTCCATACATAGAAACAAGCACCTAAGCCATAGACTCTGCAACAAAAAACAACTCAAGAAATTATAGTAGAGAAAACTGTAAGTACTTAAGAGGTAGAGCACATTCCTGCCACTCCTACCTCTTCAATTGTTTTGAGAATTGAGGAGATTCCTCCTTTAGGTGTGTTCTATACCCCAACCCACAAAGCTGTTGTCAAAAGACAGAGAAAGAAGAGGAAGTTGGAAGTTGCAACTGCTACTACATCTGACAATGAACCAATGGATATTATCTAGAAAGAATCACCCATCAACCAATCTGATAACCTTACTAGACTATCTCAGTTTGTAGGAGTCTACGCTACAACGACTATTGACAAAGAAACAAAAGTACAAATGTTGCTTAGAGAAAAGGAAAATAAAATTCTGTTGTTGGAACAATAGTTAGAGCAAGAAAAATCTAACCAACAAGCAGAATTCCAAATAGCCAAGCTCCAACAAGAATTCGAGCAGATGCAAATAAAACATCAAGCCAGTTTAGTAGAAAAGGAAGCGCAAATACAAGCATTAACATATAAGTATAAGGACAACCCAAATATTTATCAATTTATAATCGAAGCGCTTAGCCTGTACTCCCAAGTAATGCATCAAAAAGAAATTCTATGCCAGAAGGTGTTGCAGTTGTGTCCTTATTACGAGACTAGTGACAAGTTAATGAGGCAAGTCGTTGACATGAGATTCGAATATAATGAAGTCTTGAAAAGAGTTTCTGACTTCATTACCTGGCAGAATTCAGAGGATGGGAGGAAGGTCGATTTTCCTATACCAGAGGAGTCACATAAAGATATTTTATTTGCAGACTGGGATTCTCGCCTTAGGCAAGCAAAAAAGGCAACGATGGTCACAGTAGCAGCAACAAATTGTGTTATTGAAAACATCAATGAAAATCTACACAGTGCAAACCTGGTGGTAGATTCTGTACTAGGTTTCCTTCCGAATGTCAAAGAACTTGAACAACAGCGGAGACATGCAACAGGAGAAAAATAAGAAGCAATTAGGCAAATGACCAGGTTAAACTAGGAAGCGTACTGGCAATATTTAGTTAAACCGTACAACTAGTGGATGACCCTCCAATGCCTAAGCTCTTCCATGCAGAAGATGGTGCCAACATTGACTGACGTTGTGTTCACTGGGCAGTTGAAATCTATAATCAGCTAACCTACACAACCCAAACTCATTACAGACATCTGCAATATTAAAGATCAAACGCAAAGGAGTTAGTCACCATGTTTTAATTTCTTTTTTTGTTTTGTTTTTCACAATTTGAGGAAGGTCGTTTGAACCTCCTCAACTATTTTTGTAATATTCTATTAATAGGATTTATAGTTTAGTATTTAAACCCCTCTCATGCATTTAGAGAGGGGTCCATAAATTTTATCATAAATAATCTTCAAAACATGCACTTCTGTCCCTTTGAGGAATTTCTGGTGAAATGAATGGAACATGATTTATTTTATCTTATCTGGCATCTTCTACTGAAATTTTACTTTTGTACTCTTAGATGGTGTTGGATTGATTGAAGCAGGTCGATATTGCTGAAACACATGAGCAGAACTTATTACAAATGGTATTTTTATCTCGTGATTTTGTTTTGTTTATGTATTAAGTAATAATTTTTCTTCAAATTGTTTATGTATGAAAGTTTAAAGCTTGGTTAGCATTATTGCACTTTTGTATGGTGATGGCCTAAATTTTATGCTGAATATATGAATAATTTCTTATGTGATATATCTTTCACAATCGTTTCAGCTAACTATTTATCTGAAATGATTATTGTTAAAATGATTTCACTTCTTATTGCATTTGAATGATCTTTATTACCAATTGCTTTAGGACATTATTGCATGTTTCAATTTTATTCCCATGTATAGTCATAGATAGATAGTGTTTAAATTAAAATATATACATATGATTAGATTAGATTACTTTTAGCTTAAACATTCAGCCGAACTATCATATATCACCCCATCAGCACTATCACAATTTATATTGGGAAATTGTTCCCATTACCCCCAGTTGGAGTCACTACACCAAACGGAAAAGGAGCTGCCAACCAAGGTCTGGATCGGGTGGTTTTCCCCCAATGTTGTAAGCAACAATTTTCGAGGATTCAATAGAACCCTGAGTTCATCCCGATTTGAGCCAAAAAGAGAGCTTATTAGGTATCAAAGGTTTTGATATCAGAGTTTTTAATATGACAGGCATCATAAATATGTGATATTGGAAAGTTGCAACACAACGGAGGTGAAATCACACGAAAACATCATTAAAAAATGAATCTCATCTGCATATGATATTGACGATCAATGATTATTAGAGGTGACACTATATGAAAGTCAGTATCAGTGATCGGGGGTCCTATGATATCGACAATCAATAGTCGGGGGTCCAAGTTGCGTACTTTATATTTGGAATTGAGGCAGAGTGACCACGTTTCAAAAACGACGATATGCGAGTTGCGATATGCAATGAAATCGCCAGGGAATGGGTCGTTGTGTTAATGTGTCAGGATGGGTAATAAACAATTAATAGAGGATCTCTCAACAAAATGAAAGACGTTGGAGCATTTTCTCTCTCTTCCCTAAGGGGCGCATGGTTGCAAAACACTGGATTCAATAAGAGACACGTAGAAGCCAATAATTGATTTCGAGAAGTGACATGTGGAGGCTGATGTCATCACGGCATGCCAAAAAGGTTGATACATGGCAAATGGATTCAACAATTTCAAGGCTCACAATAGGCCCAAAAAGGGTAGCACGAATTACTCACAAGGTGACAGGTGGCCGATACGTGACAGTGATGGTGTCACATATGGGAGATCAACGATCGAAGGTTGAGGCGTATTGTGCATCGAATAGAAACCTCTGATTGAAGGGTTCTGATATGGGGACTAGACTGTGGTCGCATGAAGAGCTACAAGACTAAGCACCAAACACAGAAGGTGATCGGTGAATTGACATGTCGTGTACCAAGGATACACCTCTGATTGGAAATGACCGATAAAGAGGGCTTTGATTTGGGGGATAGCATGAAAACCACAGAGAGTTCAAAGGAATCAAGGGCTATTGGCATATTGTAATTGGAGACTAGCGAACGAAAGCGAAGGTTTAATTCCAAAATCTGCGATGAAGGGCGGATGCGATTTTATATTAAATATGTTCTGATAAAATTAATCAGGTCCAGAGGTAGATGAGATTACAAGTTTAGCTAGGAAAACCATCTGCTTCTTCCAATAAAAATCTCCAACAAAGCTGACGCATATAATAAGACATATTGCAATCGGAGATTGGAAGATCTAAGCAAAGGTTTCATTCCAAAAGTTGTGATGTAGGGTGGATGTGATTTTATATTAAATATCTTCTGATAGAATTAATCGGGTCCGGACATAGAGAAGATTACAAGATTTGGTAGGAGAACGATGTGATTTCTCTGATAAAAATGTTCATTAAATCTGACATCTGTTGAAGCCCGTGTGGATGCACGTTTTGTCAATTAATGGTGAAATGCAGTGAACTTATGGTTTTCAATATTCTAAATGTTTTCATTAATACTAACAATTCCTGAATATTTCACACATAAAACTATTGGATTCATCCATAATTGGTCATTTTCTCTAAGTGTAGGTGCTGGTTATTCTTGTCTTTTTTTCTCGCAAGCTAGTAATGGTAAACATAATTCACATGAAATGTATTGAGAAGCTAAACCCAAAAGGAAAATTCTCATTCAACAATAGCGAGTTGGTCCTCCTCCCGAGGTCACAGAAATGCCTCCATTATTTTCCGACATGACATGCACCCCTAATGTTGGGGTCTCTAGCTGGGAGGCCATGTATAAGATCTTTTAAGATGAAGGGCCAAAATTCACAATAAGAATAGTCGGATGAGGATAGGGCTCTTGTTTCAAGAATTACATATAGTGATGTGGCCAATTCATTTCTCCATAGAATTTTCACTTGCCTAAAAATCTTGCCTTATATGGATATGATTAGGTGGGTAATTGATCATATGAACATCACATATAGGAAATTCATGACCAAGAGAGAGATGGTCATGAACTCTTTTATTGCGAAATACTTGTCTTCAATGTACCTCTTCCCAACATCACAGAAGAAATATGATAAAGAGTTCATTGAGAATTTCTTGCAAGAAAATGAACACCAATCTGAGGTCATTTGAGGATGGAGAAGAGACCCAAGAAAGCATAAGAGGGAGGAAAAGGGTATGTATGCTATAGTCTCTATTGATGCACCCTATTGTTTTACTGTTGCAATGATGTGTATATTGTTTGGCTATGAGAATATCCAGAAGAAGTCAGACCAATGGGAACCCCTGATTGAAGTTGCCTCAGATAGTTATGTAATGGACCGGGGAACTATTTTATCCAACAAATTAACCAACGTAATCCTAGAATATAGAAAAAAGCATAATTTTTCTAAAACTATTGTTCTCCCATTCTACATGAGTGCCTACATTATGGACTGTATTTGTTTCATTTCATATTTTCCATCCATGGGATGGAAATCGACTATTCAATACCCTTTTCCTATTCACATTTACCATAATATTATATGGGAGTCAAAATACCGACCCCATTTTTACAAGATTAGCCATGGTGTCGTCCTTCCTATTTACTAGTTTGTTTTCAATGAGAGGTGCCCTAGAATATGCTTTGAAGGAAACATTGACTTATTATAAGTTGGAAGATGGTTTGGGGAGGAATCATTTACCTATGTTTGAGTTTTTGGCAGCCTTGCACAACCTCATGTGTTTCCCCGGTACGTCCCCGATAAGCTCGTAGCCCCCACAAATAGCGTACGAGACTGTGGGAAATGGCTTGTCTAAGGTCATGAAAGAAAACAAAAGGACAATGTGGCATGTTTTTCCATTTCTCTATGAAGTCTATTCTTTAGAGAATTTCAAACATGCTACTAAGGAGATGGAGGAAATCCAACTGATGAACATTCCAACCATTCCAAATAGGCAATATGATCCAATTAATCCTGCGGAAAATATTACAACATAGGCAAAGATAAAGCACTTTATAAATAGGCTTGATAAATTTGATGAATTTTTTCAATCAACATCAAATTATGTAGAGGTTGAAAAAGAAGCAACAACATGGCTCAGCCCCAAGGAATTAGTGTTGTTTCATCAATAAAGGGTTAAAAGGATTTCCCATTTTCCTAATGAAATTTTGAATCTAAATCACTAGAACACGAAACAAGACAGAGGAGTGAGCACATCTTAGAGTCAAGATGTAGTTCACGTAACTAAAACATCGAAGACTAGAGAATCAAAGGAATAGAAGGTAGTGATAGAAGAGAGTCTCGATGGGATTTGGGATCAGTTTCTTAAAGAGACTGACCCTAAAAAACAACAAACTTTGTCACTGACACAGATTGCTCAGACTTCTGTAATCAATGAGAATATCATGTTCACTATTGAGCCCTATAAGGAACTATGGAAAATGATGATCTGGAAATCATCCCTATTTTTCCGACCTCTGAGGTTGTTCTCAATATTGAGGAGATTCCTCCTCTAGACGTATTTTACAGTCTGAACTACATAGTAGTAGTCAGCATGCAGAGAAAGAGGAGAAGGACTAAACAAAGGCAGGCTTTGGTCCCTGCAAATACCTCCTTTCAAGTATTGTGGAAAGATGCCCAAGTGACCCTTGCTAAATATCTTGGGAGACTATGAAAATTTGGAGGAGCTTATGCTAGTGCAACAATTGAAAAATCCATAAAAGTGCAACAACTCCTAAGGGAGAAAAATGATATAATAAGGCACCTTGAACAAAATTTAGAAAATTAAAAGCAAGGAATTTTCCAACAATGGAAAGCTCAATTTGCACAATTGAAAACCAGTTTTGATGGGCTAAAGATTCAATATGAATGTCACATGAAGAGCTGGGATGCCCACATACAGGAGCTAGAGAGAAAGATTTAGCAACTGAACGATAATGTTGAGACAACAAAATTAATGAAAGAAGAAGGGGAGATAAATAACCTGCTTGCTGAGAAATAGGTTCTATTTACCAAAAGTTGGGCATTATTGGAGAGATGTGCCAATCAGCTAATGCACTTGTGAATTAACTTTCCGATATGAGCATATATAGCAAGGAAGTTGAAGAGAAAATCTTTGATTCCATTGACTGGTAGAAAAAATATAAGAGCCGATTAGCAAATGTACCCAAAATAGAAGAAACTCAGAAAGAGATTTTCTTCCAAGAATGGGAGACAAAGCTTAAAAATGTGGAGATGGAAATCTATAGTGCTAGGGACATATCTAGCAACATGATTCAATCAATCAAAAATATCCTCTTGCAGGAAAATTTAATCTTGAAGTGCCTAGAAGATACGTTGCTCGATGTTAAAATATTGACAAATATTGGCAAGAATCATCAAAGAAGAAGGTTGAGAAGATAAAATCTATATCAAAGATTGACTTGGAATGCCATTGGAATTTCCTAGTCAAACTAGATGGGAAATGTTTCATGTTGAGGTGTCTTCTAAATACAGCTAGTTAGTTGCTGCCAGCACCCAGTGATGTGGTATTCACTACAGGAATGTGCATTAGACCTGAACATCCACCTGAATTGAAGGAGATGAAAAATATATGTGAACTCCAACAATGATTTCCAGAGAAGTCTTCGTCCAAGTCTTGATCAACTTGTTGTAACAGGATTGTACAATTAGTTTGTATTTTTATTTAAATTGTGGTTTGTTTGGACCAATGCAACGTTTTATGGACTTTTCTATATTTGAGTTTTGATTTTAATCTTTAAATCCCCTTCTTTGTTATGAAAAAAGGGGGTTCTGAAATTTTGCGAGAAGTATTTTGGTTTTACTATTGTAGTTGTAAACAAGTCTTAATAGAAATAAGAATGACATCAATTTTACTTATGAGCAGAGTGAATGTGGATCGGGTACTATTATCTTTATGTTGATGCTATGTTTTTGGGTTGAAGTACTATTTTAATTGAAGTTTGTTTTAATTCAAGTTTGTCATATATGTTACTGTATGCGATTAGATTAGTATCACCATTGATGTGTTTAAATTGAAATGTGTTAAGTATATAAATGAACAACAATATCATATATGTGTAGTTGATGATTCAATATTTTTGTTATATGTTAGCACTTGAAACCCCCCTATCTCTGACTTGGGATAGAGAACTTCCTCTGATATCCATATCCCGTCGATATTCTAAAAGGAATATGTTGTGATATGCGATAACATCCAACCTCAGATTTGCTCCAATCTACAATATCCGGACCTGATATGGTGTATTAATGTTGATTAATCAGAATTTCATGCCCTCCTTGATATTGGGACTTTTGAGTGAAACCTCTGATATCAAATCGTAAATCATCGATTCACTTGCGGACCCAATATAATTATAATATTGGATTTAATCTAAGATCGCGTCCATTTATCAGAACTTTCTTTATGTGCCATCATCTAAAATGGCTGACAATATGGATGGGATATTGATATTAAAATAGGTTTAATTGTAATTTGACATCCACCATATCGGGTCTTTATTATAGCACAAGTTGGCAAATTATGGCATGTTATGATTATCTATGATATCAAAACCTCCGATATTATGGACCAGACACAATTATTAAAATGAGTTAATTATGTTATTGCATCTGTTCCACATCAGAGGTACCCATATCACAAATGTTTTGTGTTGTCTCATTTTGAATGTTTTGATGAGTAAACCTTTGATTCCACTACTGGTTATTGATTGAAGGAATACATTATGTTGATTATGTTTGCATATGTTTTACATCCCTGTGGGGATGAGTTATCTCTCTCTCTCTCTCTCTCTCTCTCTCTCTCTCTCTCTCTCTCTCTCTATATATATATATATATATATATATATGCATGTGTGTAAAAGTTGAAGGCAAATATGTGTGTAATGACTGCTAAAGGTAAACGTAGAATGTTTGATGCTTAAGTGGCAAAACAAATCACATGCTATACCAAACCACATGATAACAAATATTAGGCAACATAACAAACTACATGAGAAAAAATGTTAATAACTTATTAAGGAAGAGACAAAACTCATTACATATCATGGCCGGCCCATGAGAGGTTCGATCAAACTTGAAAGATAGTGGGTTCTGAGATCCTTTTATTAATATGAAGATTACATGGAAGACTCGATGGATAGTAGGGTCTTTATCTGCTTGCGTGAATTTTGTTTTCCAAGTTACAAGTTATTGTGCTGCATAGAAAGCATTGGATTAATGTCAAGGGGAGTTTTCCCTTAGGATTAGACGAGCCGACAACTTTTCCTAAATGACCTGCAACTTGGCCTTCTCAACAGGTTGTATACCTATTATTGGCATCTTAGGATGGTTGTTGAGGCACCGGAAGGTTTCTTCAAGTACCATGGAGGTACTTTCAGGCCTGTCATAGGGTCTAGCACTGTCAGCATGTAGCAGGAGAGTTAGGAACCTCTCTGGAATCCACACCAAACCCGTGGTAGGTAAGCGACACAAGAGCACTTATGCTGCCTTGGGTAGGATTCCTTTCGAGTAAGAGGGGAAGACTTGTTGGCTAGGAATCCATTGGAGAACGTATCGCCATAGCTCAAGAGGGATAAAATCATATCTTTTCCTAAGTAACCAAAGGTATCATCATCAAACCGTGAAGCACGTTTAGGAGTGTACAAGATTCCTAAGATAGAGACATAGTTGGAAATATTGGGTCGAAGAAGACTTTGCAACAACAAAGCTTATAACTAGGGAGCTTCTCGAGCTCTTTATCTAAGACACTATGTGATGTAGAGTCGAGGTCCCTTGGCCGAGTCAGGACAAGAATCAAAGAGGAGGCCTTGTTGCAGTGCATAGGAGTGAGGCTATGAATTTAAAGGAAATTTTGGGACAACATTATCCTTTGTATGTTCAAAACCCTAATCAAGGGAGGCTTCTAATTGGTACAACTAGATTTCCCCTCACGTGATTGGTAGAAATGACGTGGAAGAAAATCCATAGAGTGGTTGTAGTATATTAGTGGGATGAACCTTTTGATAATAGAGTTATATCAAAGTTATGACATTGAAGGGATTATTTTATAAATATTTGATAGTAAAATTCTAATACATATAACATTGGTTCTTTATAATAATAAGAAAATATCTAAAATCTGAAATGCATAAGTGATAACACTTTTAAAAGTGTTCGGCATATTATAATAAGCATTACCAGAGGAGCCCACAAGCATATTACACTCCACTTTAGAAAATTGGAGATTCCCTATCGGTGTTTTTGTTATGTGACATGATTCAAAATCTTCTTTCTCTGATATGCAATAAAGGGTTGGACTTTGATATTGTGATATGCTAATATTGCAGGTTCTCGATATAGGAGGTCAGAGGTAATTTCATATCGGAATAGACAAATTTGAGGATGAAAATAGATTTGCAGGTAAGTGAGAGCATTTTTTTTTCTTTCGCTGTTAAACGTTTTGATAGTATTTGATTTGAATTAGAGTTGTAAAACAATGTTCAAATCAATGGCCGAAATGCGAACTTGTAAAATTTGTCCATTTCTTTTTCTAAACAGAAACGAACATTATATTTTTTAAGAAAGGGGAATTTTTTTGGAATTTTAATTGATTTTCGCAGCAACTATCTATAAAAGAGAGTAACAATTTTAAAATTGAATTAAAAGTATGCTTACTGAAATGAAATCAGAAGGGGTTGGTTCAATACAAAAGGGTTAAAGTTGCATGACAATACAAGTGTTGGACTCTAGGCTATTTGTTTTATTTATTCTAATTACTGAATAATAAAAAAAAGAAGCTTTAAAAACAAGATTAAGTCAAATTGAAAAATAAAATAGGACGACATGATAAGAAAAAGTGAAATAACAATAGGTGTTTTGGGGTAGACAAAGTGGGAGACACATGACAACATTTTTCGATAACTTTATGATTTTGTTTCTGGTTTTGATGCATATTTCATGATGTAGCACAAAACACCACGTCGAGAAAAAACTGGTTGAAAATCGATGTTTTCTCTCCATATGCATAGCATGTCAGAGTTGTGTACATTTAAAATGTCAAAATTACGAGTGGGAACATATTTATTTTGTACACCATCGTCAATGATCAAAGATGAGGTGGGATTCAAATCCCATGGAACTCCATAGCGGTAAACAAGAGTATAGCATTTTTTACGAAGACATGGAGAGGGGTAGAATTTTGTATGTCGTTGAACGCAATTAAGAAGTCTCATAGTCCTGAAGGTGAGAGGATTCAAATATAAACGCTGATGGGAGGATGCATGGGTCTTTCCCTATAGAGAGGTGTACATAAGGTTCACATTATTCAGAAGGGCAAGGATTCCAAGAAGAAATGTGTTCATTGAAAAAGGACCTGACTCTATCCATCAAGACTTGGCCATCACAATAGAGGTTGTCCATATTAGGTGCATTTTTTAGCCAAAGAAAACCATGTATGTGTGTGGAGCCCCTATGTTTCCACTCATACTTAAAAATATAAAAAAGGAATTTTTTTTGAGTTGACTGTACATTTGGACAAAGAAATAAAAAGGAGAAGGATGGTCAGGGAAAATACTTGCACCAGAAGTCATTTATATGTAAACCTTTTTGCAACACCTCCTCGAGGAAGATTGTGAATCGACAATGAATGCACTGCACTGAAAGATGTGGATTGTTGATTATATTCTTGAATTTCCATCAAGATACCTCAGATGAATCCTGGGGGGGTTGCCAGGCATGACCATGTGCATGTCATGCCATTTGGTGTCAGCTACACTTAGGGTGAAGAATAAATTAGGACTACCTATTTGTATGCTCATATTCATCATTTCACCTCTGCGATTGTTCCAGAACGAGTGTGTCCCTGTAAGGCTTGATCCGAAGCAAATAATATGGTTAGGAAGCATGGAATCAAGCATGTCATGGAGGTGTGCATGAACGTCTGCAACGGTCATTGGAAAGCCCTTTTCTAGGTTTCTCTTCATGAAGACAACAATAATTGCTTGATTACGATGCCATAACATAATATTGTACAAGTAATACTCGAATCTTGGATGCTGGGAAAAACATCATATTCTTTCATTTCAACTTTTCTAATACATGTTTGACCAATTATGGAAGCCCTGTGGGAAAGAGTGTGGGGAATTCCATAGCAAGGAGGCATTCTATGGTATATTCATTGATAGCAGAGGGGAAAACAGAGGGCTGAGGAAGTGAAGTAGTGGAATTAAGATGGGGAGACTACAGGTAGTTGCATATTTCTTCAAGCTCAGTATGGGAATTAGGTAATGATAATACAAAAGAGGATAGTTGGAGGTTTGTTGGTGTGGGTGTGCAGGAATGTTATCATTGAAAGTAGGGAAGTAAAGTCGTAGTTCAGGAGAGGAGGGGGAGATGCGACGGATGACAAATGACATATTGGTAGGGTGAGTTGGCAAGTAAGATATTGCAGCTTGGTCAATTTTCACATCCTTGTAGTAGGAATCATGGGCTAATTTTTACTCTAAAGTTGCAAGAACATGTGTCCCACTAAAAATGAAATCATATGTTTAATGGTCATAACCATGCCTAGTAACAACCACGATATCCAATTTGGAAACCAAGCATGGTAAACGATTGGTGATGTCAGTGATGTCTTGCGAGAAACAAATAGTATGACCAATGTATTTGTACTGTTCACCTCGTGCATGGGTGACTTGGAAGATTGGGCTGACACATGATATGAGCATTTCTTCTATTTGTGTTAGAGCAGCAAGGACAAATGGTTGGTCTTCAGGGTCCATGTTGTTCACAGGGGAGAGGCGGTGGGTGAATTTTGTAGTTGCACATGAGAGAAAAAGAGGTTGCCATGTAAGAATTTTGTTTTCATATTTGGGTATGATTCTTTTAATATGAAGCAGATATGCAAGGGAGGAAGGTCATCTATCCTTTCATGAAATCAGTGGTGTGCATGGTTAAGGGTAGGGTTGACCAAAATATGGGAATGGGAGAGTGAAGGAGGATGAGTCGATGGTTGGGTGTGCAATGTATATGGGCAACAAGTGGTAGTGAATGGAGGAAGTTGAAGGTTAGGTACAGTTAGAGCGGGGAATGTTGAAGGAGATGGGTTTGCAAGTGAAGCTTTGGGATGTTGGGGAAGAGAAGCATTAGACAGGGGTATAGCTGGAAATGTTTGGGTGTTTAAATCAGCTTTATATTTGAGACATTTTTGTTTGTTGGAGGTGTCTTTACTCTATGCATAAAAGAGTCTCTTCCGAGAATTTCTTGAGAGGTTTACAGAAGACATTTCCATGTCCATCCCGCTGAAAACATGGGGAGAGAAGTTCAAGTGAATATACAAGATGAGAAAGAGTTTCCTTAAGCGCAAAGATAGAGAACATAGCCCCCAAAAGAAATAATTTTTTTAGTGGGTATATTTTTGAAGTAGTGCCTTCTAGCTTATAAGGTAGATGTGTCTTTTGACAAAGTAGTTGAATTTTAGTGGTCAGAGAAACCCTTTTTTATAATCTTGTCGTTGGAAGTTTGTTAAAGTTATCTTTGCAGCATAGAACAATATTAGAATTAATTTTATTTGAGTGAAGTACTTTTGTGGTGATCAATAACTATCTATCATTCATTTACCAAGTAGATTTAAGGCGACCAAACCACAACCCTTTGTAAGAAGCCAATGTTTGTATTTATGTGCACAAAGAACAATATAAAAGAATGTAAATATTCTATTTGTTTTAGAAGGAAGAAGAAAAAAAACACATATACTATATGTAAAATTAAAATATGGAGAAATATGCAAAGGTGGAAGCTGCAACATGTATCATAGGTGTATATAACTAAAGAAGAGAAGTACAATGAGGAAGTGAACAAAAAGAAGGGGGGCGACAAGGGATGAAATGACAATGAACGAAAAATCATACAGAAGTTATTGTTTACACTTCACAGTGGCATGGAGAAAATAAATCGACTTTCAAAGACGCCAAACAACTGGAGAAATAGAATTTTTTTGATTTCCTAGAGGAGAATACAACATACATAGCTATAGTTTATTTCCTCTGAATTGATTGGTGCGAAATTTAAATGGTCCACACCATTGAAGATATTTGTTTACACAGACACTGTGAAGAGGAAAGGATGACATGAAATTTGAAATGCAAGGGTCATTCAACATAGGTGTACTGGAGAGTATGAACAAGTCTTTTTCTTGGACACCCATGAGTTCAGTTGCAACATTATCAAATGTGATGACATTTTCCAGTACGCCTGTGTGGTAATGCATTTCAAATTTCAAAACATACTGATAGTCACATTTCGGGAAGGCCCCGCCACATTTTGTACAGTTCCACATTCCATTTTAGTGGTTGAAAACATTTTTCATGCATTGCATGCCATCAGCTGAGAGAGGGCATGCAAGGAAGTAGAAATCTTACATGTCAATAGAGGTGATATTTCCACGAATAGAGAACCATGTTGGTTTTTCGGTGGGATGTGAGTCTATGAGGTCGAGAATTGTACATTGTGGGTGGCCACGCTTGGAAGTTCCTAAGAATTTTATACTTAACGATGGTGAAGAGGCCAAGCAATATCTTTGATGAAACCATGATTGGAGCTATTTAGTCTCTGTAATGGCAAGATCTAGCACGAGGTTGGTGGTCGAGATAGTCCCAACAGTTCTTCCATTAAATTCAGCTATGCGACCCCCTTTCATTGAAAGCGTGGTCGAAGCACCAGAAGAGGCAAGTTCAATGAAGGTGTAGAAATTCTCCCCGCTATAGGGTGATGTCGATACTATAACTAGACATGTATTCCAAGTTGAGAGTTTTCCTAGGTGTTTCAGAGCCATCTCTTCGACGAATGGTGGAAGTTGGAGAAGTGGACCTGGCAAGGCGAATGACGTCAACAATTGAGTCAAGGTTTGCAGATCTGGTTTCATCTATAGACTTAAAAAAACAACGGTTGAAAGGAATTATCGGAACATCATCTAAGGAAGGTTCAAAAATGGAATTTGCAGAGAGGGAGACTTCCCATTTGCTATCCAGATGGTTGTAATTTGTGTTTGTTGGTTTCACAAGACCATTTGAAACCATATAAATCTTCCCAATTTGGACAAGGTCATGCAAGAAATCTACCAGACCACTGAAGGTCGAGAGATGAATTGTATTATTGGCATAATCAATGAGGTCAAATCCAAAGACCTTTCAGGATCCTCGAGCATTGTTGTAGGAGCAAACATATATTTTTCAATGCACCCTACCCTGTATCGACCATTGTTTATGATAAGGGCTTAGCGCCATGAATGGAATGGAAACCTGAAGAGAGAAGGACAACTGAGTTGATGATGACGCAAAATCATGTGTTGAAGAAGTAGTAGACAAGGGAGGGGAGTGTGACATTGAAGAGGTCGGTTTCTATGTCGACGTTTGTATAATTTGAAGAAGGTCTAGGTCCCCAATCAAAGTTGCATGACGTCCGAGAACTTCCAATTCAATAATTTGCAGACTCTTGAAAAGAAGGAAAGAAAGAGATAATCAATGCGATATTAGTCATAGTGGAAGTGGTTGAGAGAGGGAAGGAACAAAAAAACATCAATAATATGGTGAAGAGTGAACACATGCATAGTTTTGCAAAAGGGTGAAACTGACTTCTTTGAGAATGATAATTGAGCCCAACTAGAGGGCACCAGAGACGAAACGACCATTGTAAGCAGACAGAAGAAAATTTATGTGATGAGAGGTACCGTCAAAGATAGAAATGTGGTAGCATTGGGACAATGTCTTTTTGAAGCAAGAAGGTCGAGTTCAATGATTTGTAGCGATGGTTGGATCGTTTTAGATCCAGTGAGAAACAAAATGATGGCATTTGTTGTCAAGGCAACTTCCATGATGACGAGGAAAGGAGCTGTCCTGAAAGGTGAAAGCTCTTAAAATGCTGTTAACATTGGAAGAGAAGTGGAAATAAAGTAGCGAGTGCGATCATTCATAGGATTGGCATACTTGGAGGCAAATGAAAGAAGAAAGATTTACATTTTAAATTCTTTCCAATAGTCAAATGCAAGGGGAAAGGAATTGAAATGTTTAAGCATAGAGAGTTGGTTGTCTATATATGGCATTTCATAAACTCTACAAGTGGGTGTGTTGCACATCATGACAACTCACATAATATTCTAAGTTGTATCCACAATATGAAAACATTGATACTTTCCATTTGAGTGAAGAAGAAAATATGGTTAGCAGGTTCTCGATTCTCAATTGTTTGTTATTGAAATTCTAGCGTAGTTATCTAGTTGAAGACAACAACATGCCGTGCAGTAGCAATAGCAAGAGAAACAACAAGACACTAGCAATAACACAACAATAGCAACATAAATTTCAACTCGAAAAATCAAGAGAATAGTGTGACGTGAAAAGGCTAAATAGAGCACATGCCCACCTACCAGCTAAGTAGAAGGACTAATAAATCAGAGTCAGGACACGTGGTAGAAATTGCAGGGTTACCAATGATAGAGACAATGACAGAGATGGTTGTCTGAGCGAGAGAAAAGTGAGAATAAATGCACATAGGCAGGCCATTAATTCAATTATTGAATAGAACCATCCTGAATGTCAGGATGTGTGGATAAGCTTCAAACATTAATAAAAGGAAAATGTCACATATTGATTATATATACATCGAAGTTTCGGGATTTTGGAACTTTGGCATGAGAACAATCCTTTTCGAAATATTCCAAGTCGAAAGTTAGCTCTAGAAAATCAATGTGGCTCGCTTTAACAAACACATATAAGTGTCCAGTGCATAAAACATATTAATTTCTTGTGAGCGAGAATAAAGTGAAAGTAAACACACATGGTCGGTCCATTAATTAGATTAATGAATAGAGCATCCACTGAGACAAAGATGCATGTAGAGGTTTTAAGTTGCAATCGTTAAAACAATGTGGCATATTGATTAAATATATATTGGAGTTTTCGAGAATTGAAACCTTGACAACAAATAAATATTTTGGGCATCTGTGGGAAAAAAAGGTGGATCATTCATATTAATTTGCCTGTATGCAAGGGCGTAAAACATGTGATCTTCGTACAAGGGAGAATTTAACGACAGTAAATGCACATAATGGGATAACCAGCAGTAATTAATGAATAAAAGTAGACAACGAGAGCAAGATACGTGCATAGAGAGTGGATCTTATTGAAGGTCATATTCCAAAAGCTATGATAAGGGGTGGATGTGATTTCACATTTAAGTTTGGTATGATAAAACAATCAGGGTTGCATATTAGTGGTTGGAGGTCCATAGCACAGTTCAGAGATTCATAATTTAGATATTTGTTTATTATTATACAGGACCAATGCTACATGTATTAGAAATTTTGAAAAGAATTTTCGTGATGTTATTAGTCTGATATAACTCTATTATAAAGAGGTTTGTCCGACCAATAGACCAAAAAGAATGTCCCATAGGTCCGAGTTGTTAGTGCCTTGTCTATTTCAGATATCTAGTGATCCTTGTTGGCCTCCACATGCCTTGTTTTTCATGTTTCGACTTCCAACATCGGAGATTGCTATTCCTTTCGATATTTGGACCCTCTAGAGATATGAATAGAATATTGCATCCCCTCTCAAGTGGAACGTTTCGAGAATCAGCCACATATTAAAAGTATCGACATTGTGAGCTGTGATATGCGAGTTGCGATATGTGAGGAAACCATCGGCAATGGACCACTAGTGTTAAAGTGTCGGGATAGACGATAACAAATTAACAAAGGATCTATATGAAAAACCAAAGAACCTTGAGCCTTTCTCTCTCCTCCCAAAGAGACGCGTGGTAGCAAAAATGCTGGATTTGATAAGAGACATGTGGTAAAAAAAGACTGGATGCATTTATGGACGCGTTGCAGGCAACAATTTGTTGTGACAAGTGACATGGGGAGGCTAATGTCATCACGATGTGCCATCAAGGTTGACACGCGGTAGGTGGATTCGACAGTTTCAAGGCTCACAACAGGGCAAAAAAGGGCAGCACATGGAATTATTCAAAAGGTTACATGTGGAAAATACGTGGCAGTGATGGCGTCACGTATGGGAGATTAATGATCAGAGGTTGAGGCGATTTGTCAATCGAAGTGAAAACTCCAATTGAAGGGCTTTGATACGGGGGCTAGACTGCGGCCACATGAAGAGCCACATGACCAAGGCCCAGATGGAGAAGGTGATCGACGATCGGAAATCAACTAAATTCTTCATTTTGGAATCATCAATTGCAATTCTGCGATATTATAAAGGTCCATGCGCATGTGATGTCCCATGCGTGTGATGTGGTTATACATTCCTGTCAAAGAACCTCGGGCAAAGAAAATCACAGATTGGAGACCCACGATCAATCACACCCTCAAAATGGTATAATATTTGAAGGCCAACGAATTTTCTACAGTGTCGTTCGAGGAACCTCACCATAAAAATCATATCGGCTTAATTACTGATAAGATTTCTTTTAAGTGATTTTAAATATATTAATGTTTTTGTGTGGTTTATTGGATGCTTTTAAATATGCATACTATTGGGTTTATAATATTAAGTTTATTAATATTAATATTAATAATATTTACCTTTTAATAATTAATAATATAATTAGTAATAAAAATTAAAAATTATAAACTAATAAATCCAATAAATTATAATAAAGATTGATTATAGTTGATAATGATTAACTATAATCAATCTTTATTATAGTTTATTGGATTTATTAGATGATTAACTATGACTAAATTTGATTGATTAAACTAGACTAAAGCTAATTGTTACTTATCGTAATTAACTATAACTAAATTAATAAAAATGAATATATTAATGAATTAATAATTTATATATAAAAATTATAAATTATTGTATTAATATATTTATATACCATATATTAATTATATATAGATAATTTATCTAAATATCAATATTAATCAATATATATATATATATATATATATTAACTTTAAAGAGATTACTATTTCTTTAAAATAAAGAAATAGACAAACAAACTGTTTATTCTTTCTTTGATTCGAGAGGCTCATTCTACGACTTAATATGATGTGTAACTTTGTTTGTTCATCATCAATGTTGAAATTTTGCTCATGTTACCCCAAAGAATTTTAAAAAATTAAAAAGAAAAATAAATTAAATAAGTATGCAAAGCATTTAAATAATATCGATTCATAAAAAAATTTGCACTTGAAGAAATTTTATCCCTCTCAACTCATGTTACATCCATCTTTAAGATAGATCTATGATGGTTAGTCTCCTTCGCATGTTATGAACTTATGACTACTCTTCCAAAAACTCGACTTATTTCCATTTTTGTTATAATTACAAGATTCAAAAAATTTTGAAAATGGCCGTCTCTTTCTAATATGTTTTCATTAATACTTTTCTAAAGTTTTCACCTTTTGAATCGTAACCAAGTTCGGATAGCTAATTTTACATAGTGAAACGACACTTTCGTCATGACGATAATGAAAGTGTTTCCGTTTGTCAACCAGATGCATTTCGAAACACTTATTTTAAACACTCATATTAATCTAAAAGAACGTAAATTGAGGGAGCAAGAGATTCAATTATAACTATTAAAACAAGTGCTAGAGGCAGCGGTAGTCCCTGCCGGGTAGTCAAGCCCAAACGCGGTGAACAATGGTTTTTTAAATTATAAACCTTAATTAGAATTAGAAACAACAAGCTTCAATTACAATGAAAAATACCAAATCTCTGTGGCATATTATATTAAGCTAAACGTAGTGATGAAGTAAGGTTTGTCTGAGGTGTATTCTAAAAATTTGTTGCCTATTTTTTTGTTGTATTTTAGGCAAATTAGCTTATTCTATGGTTTAGTTTTTTTTTACGCTTCTAGTGTTTAATCCCATAGGTCACAACAAGGAAGGAATCAAGAGCTCATTGCACCAAAAAAAAAAACAATTCTCGAAATTAAGGAAGCAAAGCAAAATATATCAGATTTGGTGTTGAATCACAATTCTCGAAATTAAGGAAGTAAAGCAAAAGATATCAGATTTGGTGTTGAATCAAGAGCTACAATGCTGCAAGGTTTGGAACAACTAGGAGATGTTGTAAAGGTGAAAATGGGACCAAAGGGTCACAATGTTGTTATTGAACAAAATTATGGTTCTCCAAAAGTAACAAAGGATGGTGTTTTGTGGCAAAAAGTATTGAGTTCAGTGACAATTTAAAAGAATGGTTGTGCAAGTATTGTGAAGAAAGTTTCCAATACTACAAACGCTGTTGTAGGAGATGGCACTACCTGTGTGACCATACTTACTCGTGTAATAATCACAGAAGGTTGTAAGTCAGTTGCAGCTAGGATGAATGCAATGGACTTGAGATGAGTCATTATCATGGAAATTGATGTTGTTGTGGCACATTTGAAAAGTAGAGCAAGGATGATAAGCTCATCTGAGGAAATTGTACAGGTATCGCCATCTTAGCAAATGGTAAAAGGGAAATTGGTGAACTGATTTCCAAAGCAATGCAAAAAGTTGGAAAGGAGGGAGTCATAGCTATTGTAGATGGGAAGATTTTGTACAATGAATTGGTGGTTGTTGAAGGAATGAAGCTAGACAAAGGCTATATATCTCCTATATATCTCTGTATTTTATCACAAATGATTGGCCCAAAAAGTTGTTCGGGAAATGGAGTTGGCCTTGAATAAAAAAAGAGCTCTTGAATAAGAAAAGAGCTATTCTGATTATTTCTTAGGATGAGGAGAGTGATGCAGTAGCAACACTAATTCTAAATAAAATTCGTGCAAAGCTCTAGGCTTTGGAGAAAACGGAAAAGCCAAATTGGAGAATCTTGATGTACTTACTCATGATCAAATGATTACAAAATAACTTTGCATGAAGCTTGAAAAGGTTGAAGTTGATATGTTTGGTTCAACAAAGAAGGTAACTGTATCGAAGGATGACATTATTATTCTTGATTGAGGTGGTGATAAGAAGGCTATAGAAGAAAGATGTGAGCATATTCAAGTTGCCATTGAAGCCATCACAACAAACTATGATAAGGAAAAGTATCAAGAGAGGTTGGCAAAGCTTTCAGGAGGAGTTGCAGTTCTGAAGATTGGTGGAGCTAGTGAGGCAAAAGTAGGGGAGAAGAAGGACAGAGTTACAGATGCCTTGAATGCCACTAAGGCAACAATAGGGCAGGGTATTGTGTGAGGAGGTGGCGTTTCTCTTATTTAGGTGACAAAGGAGGTAGAAAAACATCGAATTGCTAACTTCGACCAAAACATTGGAGTGAAAATTATTCAGAATGCATTGAAGATGTATGCATATGTGATTGCTATAAATGTCAGTGTCAAAGGTGAAATGGTTGTTGGGAAATTACTGGAGCAAGATAATCTTGACCTTGGCTACGATGCTTCCAAAGACTTTCTTCTTTCTACTTGATATCCTGTGTTTATTATTATACCATTTATTCAAAGACCATATCGTGCACATTAGAACAAGCTATATGATTTTTGGTCAAGACCGTGATAGAGGCATAGATAAAAGAAAATATATAAAAAAAATTAATAAAGTAGCCAAGCTAATCAACAACCTCTTGACAATTTAATCTTTTCAAGGAATGTGAAACTCAGAGCCAATGAGACCTAATGGATCAAATTAGAGTAACTGAGTTATTTGTAACTTATGGATCAAACAATGATTTCAATTACATGAATATAAAATTGTCTGACCTGTTACATAGTATTTAATATTTCTTGTTGAGGTGTTTTTTTAATAAAAATAATAATGAATGGTTTGCAATACTTAATTTTTCGAATAACAAACTTTGACCATAATCTCAGCACTACTAAACACACATCGTATTATAATCCATTCCATTATTTCCTCTCTGAATGATTCACTCAAATAACCAACTTTGAGCATCTTCAGCACGAAACATGCATTGTCTATAGAGATCGATTCTAAATCTCTTTACCAAAGGACACGACGGCTGCTAGACTTGGCCAAACGACAAGACACAATGAACGAAAGCCTTCCACTAACCAACAACCCCCTCTAACACCAAGCAGAAGGCCATGGATTCCCCCCTTAGAGGTGGAGTAAATCTTGCATGGAATCGGAGTTACCGCTACCATAGGATATCTGTAGACCATTAATTCTTCGGCAATTCTACAACTATGGTAAAGGAAGTCTAGTAAAGACTGAGTTATTCCACCAGACAATGAAAATCATGGTAAGAATAATTATAACTAGAAAGAACTGGAAAGAACGTAAATGAAATTCTTCCTCTCAAGGATCAAACCCTTTCGTGCTTAAATAAGGAATTGAGAAACCACCAGGCTTCCGAAAAGGTTAACAATGCCAATTATTTTTGGAAACAAAGAAATAATTTTACACTTGGTTCTACACAAAATTGCCATTGCAAATCATCATAGCTAAGAAACCATTATATTCCTGTATCTAGAAGAAATAAGGAATAAATTGATAGAAACCCTTTAAAATTACAATATCGGAGTTAACAAAAATTCTAACTAGGACAAACAAGAGAATCACTACCTGTCAATAGTATAAGTGATTTAAGCTTTTTTCCTTGAAAATTGAAGGAGAAATCAATACCCAAAATATAGCTTTATGTAAAAGACAAGCATAAACACATATGTCACATACAAATATTATATAATCATCTAATATAAAGAACCCAAATGTCACATACAAAGATTACTAATCATCTAATATAAAGAACCACTTGTTTGACACTTTGGATGCACAATTTTAAGACTTGTCTGATCCTGTGGGCCCATAGTCTTACCACTTGTTTATTTTGCAAACACCGAACATGCACGATGGACAACATGAAGAAGAGACACTCCATTAAAGATGAAGGCAATTCCTAGTCCATGTTCTGGTTTCCTCTGGGGGGCATATCTCATATCAGCCACAATAGACAACTCCAACGAGAGAGTCCAAATGAGTAAGATTCACTAGAATTGTTCTCAGTTATACAATAAATACTTGCTTCATATAGTTCTTAAGATAGTGCGTGCTCGAGGGGCCCCGAATGCTGAAATCAATGCCCGAGATCAACCTCCAAACTGGTGAAATATCCCTGTCCCTCCCTTGGCCAACTGGAACAGATCTCTCCTGTTTTCCCATAACAATCTTGACCTCCCTCTACCGCCATCAACTCAATAAGTTGGATTCTTCGTTCGAAATTGAAAGTTGACTTCAAGGTGCCGCGACGTCTTTTGGCTCGTAGGGACAAACAAACAAGTAGGAAGGGTATGGATATTAGTCTGAAATGAACTTGACCTTTCAAGGTGGGTGTTTAGAATGCGCTCACATCATGGGTTCGGTATCTCCTTCTCTCGAGACCTTGACTTCAATAAAATATTCGTTATATAAAATGAGTCAATTGGATAGCGCCATTGGTCTTGCTCTTGTGTTTATTCTCTGTAACCCCAACAAGGCTAAAGGAGCGATTGATCACCATAGTTTTTCATTTGTTTTTGTTTTCAGCGAAATCGCTTCGCAGAATCACTTAAGTCAATAAAGACAAAACATGTAAAAATACACTATCAAGCATCTCAAATTGTCCCATCTTGCCAATAAAAGAAATAACAATGCAAAATAAGCTCATAAAAATGCCACAAGTGTTACCGATGCTTCACTTGATTGTCTTCATGTTGTCCATGCCAACTCACTAATCAGGTACTTCCATGTCCATTTTTCCATTATTACTTTACAATTAGCTTCACATCTCTATAAATATCTATGATGATTTAGCCTTAAGCACATTCAATTTATTTTGTGCTTTCATTCCTTGAATCATAGTTACATGCATATTCTTGAAGAACAACCATATTCGAAGGCTTGCCAAATGTTATTACTTCGCCCTCAAATTCGTCTCTAAAAATGGTTTAATGTTGAGGCAACAACTGACTACAAAATCATTGTTCCTAGTCGCTTCCATGCTCACCCCAAACTGAAGATCCTTTGTCAATTCTGTCGCAGACTATGGTTTGTAGAGATCTGCCTTCACTCAGTACCTCTAAAAATGTAATTTAGATTTCCATTTATGTGAAGGGTTTCTTCGATGCCATAGCTAAATTGGCTCTGGCGATGTCTGGAAATGTCTCCAACTACCCAAATTGTCACACATCCCTACGAAGCGTTTAACAAAATAGCTCGATCATAAATTATTCTATTCCAATAGTGAGAAAGAAATCTTCAATTATTCTATTCCAATAGCGAGGAATAAATCTTCGAGGTAGTGGGATGAGACCAAGATGTAGGTGTTGAGCCTACGTGGATACACCTGACAACTATGTCTCTGCACGGCTACACTTGACATCTAAGTGTATGCAAAAATCACTGCTACTGTGGTGGCTATAGGGACTTTGGATATAAAAAGAGTTTGATATAAAATGGAGTATAGCATTAAAAGAATTGGATATAGAAAAATATATGGTAAAACTTTAGAATTTAAATGCAGTGTCATAAAAATTTGCATATAGAAAAATTTCCCCAATCTCCCTGAAATCTGTAATAAGAGGTCTAATATTTCCTCACCTAAAAATTTTGGTTAAAATTTCAGGGAATGACATTTCCAACATTAAACTTTAGTTAAAATGAGACAAAGCTAAAAAAAAATCAGTCAAAGAATAAATTAATGAGTGATCAACGATCTATGGCTATAGTCTTTCTTAAGGCAAGGACTAATAATAGGAAATTGAGGGATCAAAAGATTCATAAAACTGGATTATGAAATGGAATTATTAAAAGCCGGACTTGTTTTCTTTTGGTGAAAACAAACCTGGGCATTATCAAAATAGATTTATTTATAAATTTAAATGAAATTATTTATAAATTTAATATAGCTAGATAAGAAAGAATCTGAAAAACTACAGAAATTTCAGACGTAGCACAAACAAGGTGAAGAATCCCCACTGGTATTTCGCTTGCTTTTGGAAATCACATTGAGTGAATACGTTCCATCATATAAATATCGCTTTCTTATTATGCCTCAGTTGATGCTGCAATAAAAACTATGATGCCGTATTGTTTAATCCAATTATCAAATACCTTGCAATCAGTGACTTGTTGGGAGCACCGAACTCATTTGTTATTTTGGGTTACTCCATGACGTATAGTCCTGCACATAGAGAGACTGAATTAAAAGTAATATGGCACTTTGGTTGTGAGTACATGCAAGTTGTGAGATAGAATAAGCTTTAATGAAACGATTTTGAATGCAATGCCTAATGAATACCACACTATCCTACTCACTTGAAGGAAGGCAGCGTATTCTTTTCATAATTATGCTATTAATTAGAGAGACTGAATTAAAAGTAATATGGCACTTTGGTTGTGAGTACATGCAAGGTGTGAGATAGAATAAGATTTAATGAAACAATTTTGAATGTAATGCATATTGAATACCACACTATCCTAATATGGCACTTTGGTTGTGAGTACATGCAAGGTGTGGGATACAATAAACTTTAATGAAACAATTTTGAATGTAATGCCTATTGAATACTACACTATCAAGGCAGAGTGTTCTTTTCATTGATAATTATGCCGTAAGGCGTTTCTTTATGAGAAGAAGTTTAGTGGTAGATCTACCATACCATCTGTGTAGTTGTGGGGCATTTATTTTAGTGTTAGGTAATTAAAACCATAGTTACCAAGTTCGGCCGTACCGGTAAAAAAAATCGGAAATTCGCTGATTCTGTTCGGTACGGCTAATAATTTGTCATTTTTCAATTCGGTACGCGTTGAATAATTTTGGTCAAAGGTTTCTATCAGTAATTCTGAGCATCCACTGTGCTGCCACTATGCTGTGTAGAACAATGAAGCGCAGACTCTCTGTGTAACCATCGATAGAAACATTGACAAATAGTTCCTGAATAAAATCATAAAGTAAATCGAGTGGAAATTTGAAAATTGAAAAATAATACAGCGATTTTTAATCTTAATTTTTTTAGTTTTTATAACATCTTTATATGGGTACTTTTTTATATGAGGATTAACGAGAAAACTAGAAAAAAATATAAAAATAATTTTCATAAAAAACAATAATTCTTATATTATAAAAAAAGACAATTTCTATTAAATTTTTCTATAAAATGCTAAATATGGTTAACAATTTAGTTAGAAAATTGATTATTTTAATCTTAGTTTGATTTTGGTATTTCATTATATATTTACAAATTGTTCTAAGACATAATATGGTATAATCCAAAAAAAATATATGTGTAAGATATATAGTGTGGAATTTTTTCAATATTAAATTTTATAGAGTGAAATTTTTTTGGTATCGAATTCGAATTCGAATTTGATAACTATGATTAAAACAATATCTTCCACCCTATTAAAGATGAGTATTATCCGTTATAATTTGACTTGTATTGTGAGATATAATTTGGTACATTGATAGGCCGTTATAATTTGGTATATTGATAGGCCACCACTACAGAGGCTCTTGCGCAGAGGCTGAGAGGCTCTTCCTCGCATTTGTTCAACTTATTGTCTGTGGGGCTGCACGAAGAGAGTGATTCCAAATGGGCCGACGTAGGAGTCGGCCTGACAGACGTTAGGCAGGGTTGCAAGTCCCATCGTTCCAGACCAGGCATTCAACATACTGGTAGATGCCACTTTCTTCATGTTGTTTTGTAATCAGGTATACCAGCATGTTTGCTTGCACCCCAAAGTATTCATGAAAGGTGATTTCATATTAAATCCAGTTATAGATTTGACCATCCGCCTCATCGTTCCCAACCGTCGAGACCATCTCTTTGGTGGCAGAGAAAATAACGAACGGAAAGAGAAAAATGAATGGAAATTTTCAGTTACTGATGGACTGTCATAATCTTCATTCCCTGGAGGCCGATAACATTTGTCCATTTGCAGAGCTAATTTGACTAACCTTTTCCCTTCTGCCATTGCCATGGCTTGGCAAGATCTGGTACCTATGAAATAAACATTTAGATGAACTTAGTTTACAGATCTATAATAATACAGAAGCAAGTAAATTTAAAAAAATGATTTTTTGTGAAAGTGTTTATCAATTAATTGTCTTAATTGCATTGCATGCTTAACTAAATTGCAGTGCATGTTTAACTAAATTGCAGATTCTAGAAATATTGCGAAATTGAAACAGTAAATAGCCTTACCAGGAGATTAGCTCTGAGATGTTGTGAGTTCCACCCCCCAAAAGTTTACGAGCTCTTTCTTGTTCTTGGGCGAAAGAATCATATCGTCGGGTTTCTTGCATCTTTATTGGTATAATTTAACATGAAAGGAACGTGAATGGACGTGTATTGCCAGGTTTCTTGCATCTGTATTGAAATATTTCAATGAAAGGAACATGAATGGGCGTGATGCAACTGGGGTGCAGTCCTTTTTATGGTCTCTTTCACGAGAGATGGATTAAAAAAAATACAGAGACAAATCTTATCATATTAAAATGGATATAGTACATGTTGGATTTTTGTGAAACACGCACAAACGCTATAAGAAGTTGGGTTGGTGGTGTTTTGCAAAAATACTTTGGGCCATTTCCTCCGCAGCGATAATAATAAGAGTACCAGCTTCAAGCGGCTCAATTACAACATGGTGGACCTTTGCAGATTTGTAGAGAATATAACGGTAATTAGTATTTTCCCTTTTTGCAAAAGATGTGTATTTTCGTGAAGAGGTTCCATACTCAACAATTGAGCTTATAGTGTCATCACTTGGATGTTCAGCTTACAGTGTCATCGCTTGTCATCCAGGAGATTCTCATATTATTACTCCCTGAAAGAGAAATATGAACCTGCAAAACAAAGGCAAAATTATAAATGTTTTGTTAGTAACTGTAAATTATGTTTCTTGCATTGATCAAATCATATCGGTCTTTGTGTCTAGATGAACTGATAATTTTGATCGAGGAAGAGGCCACACATAAGATCTAGATAAGTGGGTTACAACGATCACATTACACTGTAAATGAAAAATCTGTGAACAATGTTGGGGATTTTTCTGATAAAATCCCAAAAACAAAGAAAATAAACTCCACAGAGGCAATGTTCTGTTTCTACCTTTCCAGGATCTTTTTGCACAAGGAGAACAAAGTATTTCACCACCATAAAATGATTGATATTCATTTAAAATAAAAATGCCTGAAACAACATATTTCTTCCTCTTTTACTGAGAGGGATTTACCAAAAATTACATTCAGATAAACTCTGTCTCCTCCTGAGAATTTACTGTGCTGGGTAAAATTCTCATCTACATTCACTGCTGTGAAAACATTTACTTACTGGTGTAAAAACCTTCTTTTACATACTGCTGTAAAAACATTTTACTTACTGGTAAAAAAAACAACAACAGATCTATGCACTGCTGTGCAATATCTTCCCCTGCTTCACATGCGCTCCCCTGTTTTTCATGAGCTGCGTGCAACAACAAAAAAGGTTTTTCGCTGCTCCCGTTTTTTGATGGTCAACGCAACAACATAGAGCACATTTCACGTGGCTCATATATAAAAAACTTAATACAAAACATACCTATTAAAACATACAACGAACACACATAAAAAAACTTTACGTGCCGTATATAAAACTTAAGTATTCACCTACTTTCTACGAATAAGGAGAAATTCATTAAATGTCTTCATGGAGAAAGTCTGCAGTCAACCAAGCTTGTATTTTACTCCACGCAACATTAACTACAGGCTCGTATGCAGCTTCAGGCGATCGACAGCGGAGAGCACGGGAGCAGATCGGACGACGGAGATCAATTTTGAAAGCCAATTTTGGGTTGAACTTTACCTCCCGAAATATTACGTTGGCTGACGTATGGGGAGAGCCACGCGTCAACTCGAAATTTTATCGGGCCCTTGTGTACGGAAACCACTCCATACCAAAGAGCGGTCCGATATGCCTCAAACGGGTTTGTGGTTCTGCTGCGGTGGTTTTGGGGAGCGCAGTTGAAATTAGATTTCAACACTCCCCTTTAATTTCAACTGCTGGGCATTCGGTCATACCCAGACACTTCCTCAAAAATTCAAAGCTTTTCTGATCCAGTGGCTTTGTCAAGATGTCTGCTACCTGTTCCTGAGTCCTGCAATGTTCTAGGACAATTTCTCGATTGTTCACCAATTCTCTGATATAGTGAAACCTTGTATCAATGTGTTTCGTTCTCTTATGAAACACTGAATTCTTTGACAATGCAATAGCTGAGCTATTGTCACAAAAAATCACTGTCGCTTTTGCCTGCTCTTGGCCTAAACTCCTCAACATCCTTCTCATCCAAACTGCTTGACATGCTGCTGCTGTAGCTGCCACATATTCAGCCTCTGCTGTAGACAATGCTACAATGCACTGCTTCTTAGAAGCCCATGAAATGGCTCCTGAACCCATATGAAAAACATAACCGGAAGTGCTTTTCCGATCATCTACACTTTCAGCCCAATCACTATCAGTGTATCCAACCAAATCTGAATGTTCTGAGACATTATATAAAATTCCAAACATTTTGGTACCTTTGACATACCTCAAAATTCTTTTAGCTGCTTGCCAATGTGCCTCCTTTGGCCTCTCCATGAATCTGGAAATTAAACTAACATCATACATAATGTCAGGCCTAGTAGCTGTTAAATACATAAGGCTACCCACAATACTCTTGTACAAACTAGGATCAAAATCCTTGCTGCTGTCCTCTCTGCTGAGTTTTAATCCCATTACTGTGGGAGTGATCGTTGCCTTGCATTCTTGCATGTTAAATCTGCCCAATACTTGATTTATATATCTTGCTTGTGAGATAAAAATTCCTTTTTCATTTTGATCTACTTCTATGCCTAAGAAGTATCTCAAGAAGCCCATGTCAGTCATTTCAAATTCTTCCTTCATGACTGATTTAAAATTCTCAATGAGCTGATCATCATTACCTGTGAAAATAACATCATCAACATATAAGACAACAATCAAAATTTTACCATCTTTTTCTTTGATGTAGACAGTGGGTTCTCCTTCACAATTGTCGAATTCATTATCCAATAGATATGAATCTATCCTGCTGTACCATGCTCTTGGCGCTTGCTTCAGCCCATAAAGAGCCTTCTTCAATTTGCACACTTTGTGCTCTTCACCTTTCTTCTCATAGCCTAGAGGCTGTTCAACATAAACCTCTTCCTTTAACACTCCATTTAGGAACGCTGACTTCACGTCCATTTGGTAGACTTTCCATTTGTTTTGAGCTGCTATGGATAACACTGCTCTCACGGTTTCCATTCTTGCAACCGGTGCGAAAGTCTCCTCATAGTCTCTCCCATATTGCTGCTTGTACCCCTTGACAACCAGCCTTGCCTTGTGCCTTTCTATCTTGCCTTCAGCATTGCTTTTGGTCTTGTAAACCCATTTTACTCCAATGACTTCTTTACCTTTTGGTAGCTCAACCAAGTCCCATGTCTTGTTTCTCTCTATGGCATTCATCTCTTCATCCATAGCTTCTATCCGTTTCCTATCTTTAATTGCATCTTCGAAATGAATAGGATCATCAACATGACAATACAAGGAAAATAAGGAATTCATTTCTTCATCATACATATCACTTAGATTTCTAAACTTCTTACCTCGTTCATTTGGTGTGCAAGTGCTTGAAGATGCACTTGAATTTCCTCCTTGTGGTGTGCTTGGAGAAGCACTCTCATTTATCCTCAATGGTGTCCCTTGCTGTCCTTGTGTTGGCGCTGCTGTTTGGGGATGCATTTCAGCCACCTCCTCTTCATCTTCATCATGAGACAAACAGTTCTTGACATTCACTGTTTTCTCTATGCTTCCATCCCAAGCTTCCTCTTCAATGAATTGAACATCTCTACTGACAAAAAACTTCTTGGTGGATGGGATATACAACCTGTAGGCTTTGGATTCCTCACTGTATCCAATGAAAATACATTTCTCCCCTTTGCTGTCCAACTTCCTCCTTAGCTGATCTGGAATGTGTGCATAGGCCACACATCCAAAAACTCTCATGTGGGTGACTCCTTGCTTTCTCCCACTCCATGCTTCTTCCGGCACTTTGTTCAACACTGCTTTTGTAGGACACCTGTTCAAAATATACACTGCACAATTTACAGCTTCAGCCCAATAATCATTTGGCAAATGCTTTGCCTTCAACATGCTCCTCGCCATATCCATGATGGTCCTGTTCTTCCTTTCAACAACTCCATTTTGCTGTGGGGTGTACTTTGTTGTAGATTGTTTGTGAATTCCATTTTCTCTACAAAATCTTAGGAATTCCTTGGAGATATACTCACCTCCTTTATCAGTTCTCAAAACTTTAATGTGCAGCCCGCTTTGGTTTTCCACAAATGCCTTGAAATTTTGGAATTTCTCAAACACTTCACTTTTGTTTTTGAGGAAATATACCCAAGTTTTTCTTGTAAAGTCATCAATGAATGTTAGGAAATATTGGCTGCCTGCTAATGATGAATTTTGCATCGGTCCAGATAAATCTGAGTGGATGATCTCCAAGGGTGCCTTTGCCCTTATGCTTTTACCTGATGGAAAACTTTCTCTATGTTGTTTCCCAAAAATGTAACCTTCACAAAGGTTGTCCGGTTTCTCTATCAATGGTAATCCTCTTACCATTCCTTTTCTACTCAACAAATTTAGACCTCCAAAATTGAGATGTCCAAATCTCAAGTGCCACAACCAATTTTCATCCTTTGGCACGCTTTGGAAGGCCTCTTGGGTAACTGCTGCAATTACATTCTTGTTTTTCAAATCTGCCCTGATTCTAAGAGGGAACATCCTGTTCCTCGTCATTTTTACCTCAGCAATGCATCGTTTGCTGGGTGCTATATCCATGATGGTGCTATATCCATGATGGTGCATACATCATTTTTAAAGAAAACATTGTACCCCTTATGGACAAGCTGTCCAATACTCAAGAGGTTACATCTCATTCCGGGGACATAGTAGACATCTGCTATGGTTTTCCTTTCTCCTTGCTTTGTAAATATTTTTACCTCTCCTTTTCCCATAACAGAGATTTTACTATCAGTTCCTAGTGTGACTTCTGATTTCACATTTTTATCTAGGACAGAAAAGAAGGCTATGTTTCCTGTCATATGGTTGCTGCAACCTGAGTCTAAAAACCATATGTCTTCACTGTTTGTTTCAGCCATGTTACAAGCTAACAACACATTATTTTGACTGATGTTTTCTCTAGTGACATTTGCATTTGGTCTATTAATTATATCATGTTGCTTCTTCCTACATTCACTGGCATAATGCCCATATTTTTTACAATAATAGCATTGGACATTGGATTTTTCATACCTTTGTCCTTGAGCATGATGTTGTCCTCCTTGTTGGCTGCTGCCTTGGCCTTGGTTCTGATTTGGATTGCTGCCTCTTCCTTGTGCATTTGCTGGGCTGTTCCTTCCACCTCTGTTCTGGCTTCTGCCTCTTCCTCTCTTGTTTCCTCTGCCTTGACCTCTTCCTCTTCCAAAGGACATCTGGGTCTTGAAGGCTTGCTCTAGAGATGAGTTTTCATTCCTGCTGAACCTCTTCTCATGTGTTATCAGTGATGCATGTAGCTCATCAACTGAAAATTTTGAGAGATCCTTTGTCTCTTCAATTGTGGTGACAATCGCATCAAACTTTGAGGGTAAGACCCTCAATATTTTCTCCACAATCCTCCTATCTTCAAGGGTTTCTCCATGAGTCCTTATCTGTGTGACCAAACCAATTACATGTGTGAAGAATGAGTCAATGTTGTCTGACTCCTTCATGTTCAGATTCTCAAAATCTTTTCTCAACAATTGTAGTTTTGCTGTCTTCACTCTCTCCATGCCTTGATAGGCTGTCTTGAGGGTTTGCCATGCTTCATTGGATGTCTTAGCTGCTGCTAACCTTGGAAACACGCTTCCATGCACTGCTTGATACAAGAAGAAAAGGGCTTTTGAATCCTTCTTCTTGCAGCTCTTCAGCAGATCCTTCTCTCCTTGAGTTAATGCATTAAACTCATTTTCATCTGCTGGTTGTTCAAAACCTTCCTCAACTATTTCCCATAAGTCTTGGGAAGCAAACAAGGCTTTCATTGTTATTGCCCAATAGTCATAGTTTTTACCATCAAATAATGGGAACTGCATACCCATGCTATTACTGGTGCTTGTGCCAGCCATTCTTGTAGCGTCAACTATGCTTCAATTTCTTGACTGTGTATTTTAAAACAACTGACTGCTTCTTCAGCAACACATAAAAAAACTTTTTGAAATACCTGAATCCTTTGCCTGAGACTTTACTTTGCTGGAGAAGATTTACTGCTACAACAAAAGACTCCTCCCTTCAGCTTCTTGAACACCTTCAAAGAGCCTAAGCCTGCTCTGATACCACTGTTGGGGATTTTTCTGATAAAATCCCAAAAACAAAGAAAATAAACTCCACAGAGGCAATGCTCTGTTTCTACCTTTCCAGGATCTTTTTGCACAGGGAAGCTTAAATTTTTTTTACTGAGGAACAGAGTATTTCACCACCATAAAATGATTGATATTCATTTAAAATAAAAATGCCTGAAACAACATATTTCTTCCTCTTTTACTGAGAGGGATTTACCAAAAATTACATTCAGATAAACTCTGTCTCCTCTTGAGAATTTACTGTGCTGGGTAAAATTCTCATCTACATTCACTGCTGTGAAAATATTTACTTACTGGTGTAAAAACCTTCTTTTACATACTGCTGTAAAAACATTTTACTTACTAGTAAAAAAAACAACAACAGATCTATGCACTGCTGTGCAATATCTTCCCCTGCTTCACATGCGCTCCCTTGTTTTTCATGCGCTGCGTGCAACAACAAAAAAGGTTTTTCGCTGCTCCCATTTTTTGATGGTCAACGCAACAACATAGAGCACATTTCACGTGGCTCATATATAAAAAAATTAATACAAAACATAACTATTAAAACATACAATGAACACACATAAAAAAACTTTACGTGCCGTATATAAAACTTAAGTATTCACCTACTTTTTACGAATAAGGAGAAATTCATTAAATGTCTTCATGGAGAAAGTCTGCAGTCAACCAAGCTTGTATTTTACTCCACGCAACATTAACTGCAGGCTCGTATGCAGCTTCAGGCGATCGACATCGGAGAGCGCGGGAGCAGATCGGACGACGGAGATCAATTTCGGAAGCCAATTTTGGGTTGAACTTTACCTCCCGAAATATTACGTTCGCTGACGTATGGAGAGAGCCACGCGTCAACTCGAAATTTTATCGGGCCCTTGTGTACGGAAACCACTCCATACCAAAGAGCGGTCCGATATGCCTCAAACGGGTTTGTGGTTCTGCTGCGGTGGTTTTGGGGAGCGCAGTTGAAATTAGATTTCAACAAACAAAGATTCATTATGTATGAAGAAACTGGAAAAAGGGGCATATTTCTGTCCCAAAACACAAACATGGGATGCATCATTGCCAATAATGTTTTGAATAGTTGTGCATTATGTTTTAAATAATAAATTCATAAAAACATCCTTAAGCTGGAAAAAACGAAAACACTTATACAATCGCTGTCATTCATCACCAAAGTGTCCTTGCATGGAAAGGCCAGCGCTTATACAAAGTACAAATGCTACTATTAGATTCTAATTCGTGGAAAGGTTGTGGCATTTTATTAAAACCAATCGTCTTCCTAAACCAACATTCTAATACTTACAGAAATTGTTTTATTAAAATGAGTCATCTACCTTTCCTTCAATCCAAAGCATGAACATTGTTGCAAGCATAATTCAGTGAGCATAATTTGACCAAAGTAATATGGCCAGCGTTAAACAATGATTTGAACAACTTTGCGATCATTGAGTATTCCACAGTGTTTCTACTCTTAACAAGACTAACACAACCATATGATATGGATGGAACTTGATATAGAGCATATGCAGTGAATTTGAAAAGAAATTGGTGCATGGAGATAGACTAGAATTATAACTAGAGGGATTGATTGTTGTTATGCGACATACTTTGAAACCCATGATAATTGAAATGACCAGGCAGGGGAATGGAGTGGAATCTATGGCCAAAAAACGAGAACGAAACCTGGCACATGAGAATGCTGAAATGATGATAGGTTTGATACAGAAACATAAAAAGGAGGATTCCACTTTTCATTAATCTCGATAAGTAATTATCACTTCTCATTAATATATATTAAATAAATGTGAATATATATCACTTCTCATTAATATAATATATATTAAATAAATACATGACTATGAGTGAAAATTCCTTCCATTTAACCTAATTAATTTTAATCTATTAATTTTTCATTTTTGATATTATTTTTGATTTTAAAAATTCCGTTCTTATTATTCATTATATATTGGTTTATATTAAAATTTAATTATTTAAAATTTATTATATATAAATTTTATTTATGAGAAAACTTTTTTTGCGTAAAGTTGAAGAATCAGATCATGGTTACAAATTAAATAGGGAGAGCATATCTTCCAACGGCTATATTTGACTATTCAAATTATTTAATTATAATAATATTATTATGCTAAAACAAATATTATTTTAATACCCAAATTTGAGTTAACAATAATACTAGCGAATATTTATAACAAAATTGATAGAAATGTTAACATATAAAAATAAAACTAGGGAAAATAACTTAATCGTTGATATTAACTAAACTAATAATAATTCATATTATATTATTATTATAATAATGTTACAGTATTTATTATTAATGGCATGTGTAACTAATTAATATAAATTCAATAGTAATGTTATTTTATGGGTATAAGTATTAATAGATCTAGGGATATTAGTAATTGTAAGTATTTAATATTAATAAAAATAACATTAATTATTGTTATATTATATATACTAGATTACTCAAGAAACGAGAATATTTATACTAATATTTAACCTATATTATAAGTATTATTATTATTATTATATTCTTGTTGTAGTATTATTCTAATTATTAATATTTATACTAATATTTAACCTATATTATAAGTAATATTATTATTATTATATTCTTGTTATAGTATTATTCTAATTATTAATGGCTATAGTAACTAATAGTTTTAGGGAAATTAGTAATAGTAAGGATTTATTGTAATCTTATTATTAATATAATACTGTTATAATAATAGTATTATTATTAAAGGTAACCAAATTTATTGGTAAAGCTGCCTAATTTAGCTATTAAAATATCCTTATACTAGATAATTTAATCTATTTATATAGTTAGGAAAATGACTATCTCTTAAAATCAGAAATCAAGGGAGATTCCTAAAGAGGATCAAAGGATTATGGCGAAAGAAAACACGTTAAAGGATAAAAAGATATTAATAGAGGGAGGGGAGGAAGGGGAAGAAATGACTAGGAAAAGAGGGCCAGTATCCAACAACTACTGATCTTCCAACCGTCATCTCTATTGAGATTGCCTGACCTTCTTTCAATCTCAATGGCTTCCCTAAATTTTCGGTGATGGAACTGTCTAACTTTAGCAATAGCATTGGCCTCCTCAATACAAACATGATGTTTGATCTTCTCCACATGCTTTGTTAGTGCGGAAGACTTGGTTCTCCTGTGTTTTAGGTTGGCTGCGTGCTCATTAACCCCTTGATTAATAGAGTGTCCAATCTCACCAATATAGGAGGTCCCACATGAACAAGGAATAATATAGACACCCTTCATGTCCTTCGGGTAGATAGGATCCTTCACTGATCGGAGGGATTTACGAATGGTGTTAAGAAGTCTAAAGGTCAAGGGAACATTATGCTTCTTGAGAATCCTAGCAATCTTATCAGTGGTCCCTTGAACAAAAGGTAGATAGACCATTGGGATTCATTATTTAGGTTCTTTTTCAATTATCAAATTTCTGGAAGCTTTAAGGAAAGCCTTCTGACCAGGGTGTCTACTATAACCGTTCTCGACAAAGACATTAAGGAGATGGGATTTCTTTTTCTCGAAGCTGTTCTCATCAGAGATCCTTAGGGAACAAGTAGTGAGGGTGTTGAGAACACCCAATTTTTGAGCCGGGAAATGATGGGAATTGGCATGAATATATTGCATCGTATGTGTTTTCTTTCAAAATACTTGGTGGGAGAGGGAATTGTCAATATTCTTTGAAATAAGAATATGAAGGAAAGGGAGGCAACCATCAACTTTCTATTCCATGGTGAACTTAATGGCGGAGGATTAACTGTTGAGATGTTTGAAGAAGAGATCTAACTCCTCTTGGCCATGAGACGAGATGACATTAGTGTCATCTACAAATCTTTTTCAAAGTTTAGGTAGGAGATGTGCCGAGGCCAGAGCTTTGGATTCAAAATCTTCCATAAAAAGATTAGCAACAATAGGGGAAAGGGGTGAGCCCATGGCAACACCATAGGTCTGTTCAAAGAACTCGCCCTCAAAACTGAAAAAAAGTGGAAGTGAGACAGATCTCAACTAACCGAGCGGTATCGAGATCCGTTAGGCGGTCGATCACCTCCATGGACTCCTTTATAAGGATGTAAGTGTAAAGGGAAACTTCATCAAAACTAACAATAATGTCCCCAGTGTCAAGCTTTATGTCCTTGAGCTCCTCAACAAAGGATGTAGAGTCTTTGACGAAAGACTCTGCATGGCCAACTAAGGGTTTAAGCCTAAATGCAAGGAATTTAGCCAAAAGGTAGGTAGGACCACCAATGGTGTTGACAATGGGCCTTAGGGGAGCCCCCTCCTTGTGAATCTTTGGAAGCCCATAGATCGTTGGAGTAATGGGACTGCTCTCAATGAGTTTATGGCAAAGGGAACTCACTGAGCTACTGGACTTGATGGCAAGAGCTACAGACCTAGAAATCTTCTTAAGCGGGTTCTTGGTAAGTTTTTTATAGCTCCCACTATTTTAAAGATGATCTAGCATCTTCTTGCAGTAATCCTCTTTGTTAAGAATGACTGTAGCCCCTCTTTTGTCGACATTCAGAACAACAATGTCTTTGTTCTGGTTTAAGGATCTGAGGGCACCGAATTTTTCTTTGCTGAGGTTCCTCCAAGGGGGTTTTTCTTTTCTACGGACCACGACGCAATCCTGTCTAATAGTGTCCTTAATATTATCAGGTAAACCTCTAATCCTGACTTCCATGTCACAAATAATGTCATCTACCGAGATCTTCTTAGGGGTCATGGAAAAATTTAAACCCTTACCCAAAAGCTTAAAAATAGAAGGGGGAAAAGAAAAACTAGACAAATTGATAATTTTATTATTACGAGAGGGAGGGTTAAAATTAATATTATTATTATTACAATTCTTATTATAACTAAACATAAAATTCAAGTTTTTGTTAAATTTGTTTATATATTTTAAATTACTACAATTCTTAATAATCGATAACTTACTATTATTATAATCAAGTGATAAATTATTAAAGTTAATATTATTGTTATCATTAACAAGAAATAAATTATTATTATTATTATTAATGGATATATTATTGTTTTTATTGTTAATAATTAATATTATTGTTTTTATTGTTAATAATTAATACTACTTATTATTATTATTATAATATACAAAACTTAAACCACGATTATATAATAGTTAAACCACGATTTTATTATATATAAAATTTAAGTTTTTGTTAAATTTATTTATATATTTTAAATTACTAAAGTTGTTAATAATCAATAACTTACTATTATTATAATCAAGTGATAAATTATTAAGGTTATTATTATTATCATTAACAAGAAATAAATTATTATTATTATTATTAATGGATATATTATTGTTTTTATTGTCAGTAATTAATACTACTATTATTATTATTATTATTATATACAAAACTTAAACCACGATTATTAAGATCCTTATAGTGGTATAGGTTTGAACCCTCACTGCCAAAGCAGATACGGCTTACTATATCTGCTACAGGAACCGGGGATAGATTCAGTTTCGGCAAGATTGAGAGTTGGTTCACCGTTTGAATCGCAGATGAAATTGAAAAAGGGTGTCTGAATTATGAAATGCATAATTCATTTTAATCCCGCCTATCTGATATTAAACTCATGCAAGAATCAAAACCACTTCATCTTATATAAGTATGCCAAGGAACATCTATTCTGCACCGTATTCCTTCGATTGAATTGATTTTCACCCGCCGTTGTCGACAGTGACTTGAAATGCTAAGAAATTAAAAGACTACCAGCAGGGATGCATTGAGAGGGTGAGTAAAGAAACATAGAAAAGCTAATAAAAGAGAATAACGCCGACGCCTCCTTTGAAAGACCTCGAGCAAATATCTCAGATATTTTCGGCAACATATCTTCGTAATCCCATGTTTACCCTATGTCCCACACTTGTTCGCACTTCATGTCCTAGACCTGTTCGATTAGTGAAGAGCCCAGAGTTGAATTTCTGAAGGGTTCACACAATTTGTGCCTTGCAATTTGGGTTCACATACAAATTTGTGCTTCATTTATGTGAGATGTGGGAAAATCATTGAATTTGTTTTGTCATGCCTTTAATGCAAAAGCTTAGCCTTAATGTCATAGGGGAAGGCCACTGTTATTCATCTCTCAAATCCTCATATTTAGAAATGCAAAATCTTAGCCTTAATGTCATAGGGGAAGGCCACCGTTATTCATCTCTCAAAACCTCATATCTGGAAATAGGATGGCAAGGATAGAATCTTGAATTTACCTAGACATGGCATTTTATATATTAGTAATTAGTGTTTATTAAGTTTTTTTGGTATTTTATATTAGTGATGTGCATTTATTATATTTTTAAACATTTTATATGATTGATTTTTATTATCGTTTTCTATAATGATTTTTATTTGAAATGAAAATTCAAAATATTTCATGAAGATATGATATTTTGAATTTAATTGTTATTTTAATATTAATTTTTGATGAAAAACAATTTATTTTATATTATGGGATATTGCCAATATATATTTAGTGAACCTAAATATCTTATAAATTTTATCTTTAGTAATTTATTCTCACCGTTAATTTCTTTCCACAAGTTATTAAATTCAAAATTAAATCAATCATCTCATAATTATTTTAATTCTTATCCTTACTTACAAGCATCATAACATTTAATTCCAATCAATTATATCACCAACCATGATGTTTTATTCTCATCAATTCTTACAGCCACCAAAATAGATAAGCAACCACCCTAACACTTATCCAAAACTAGATAATTTTCATTAGAGAGAAAATTTTGGCTTGATTCCAATACTTTTACATGTAATGCATAAAAATCATTTTTTATATCAGTATATGTATTTTTAAACCTCTTGTATCACAAACTAGTCCAAGTGACCCAAAGAAATTAAGCAAAAAGGAAAATTCAATCACCTTAATAGCAAGTCGTAAAAGATTGTAAGCTTTTGATCAAGTGAGACAATTCAAAATTGAAAAGAGCATATTTTTTATAAAATATTTGTTATTGGAACTTCAAAGAGCATCCTTGAAGATTGAGAGGTAATCTATGTTGGAATGGTTATAGAATCTGTAAATTTGGCACAATGTAATTGATTTCTTTTTATCTTCTAACATTGAATGAAATTTTGTTTACTATTTTTCTTAGTGAATTCTATATGGCACAATGTAAGTGATTTCTCTCTATCTTCTATCTTTGAATGGAATTTTGTTTTTTCTTTTTTCCATTGATTTCTATATGTCACGATTCTTCTCAAATTTATGCGTTATCGTGTTCCCTTCGCAACATTTATTAACATATTTTCTAAAAGGAAGTAAAATTAGAAATGGGTAGCCTATAGATCATTTTTGGTCCCATGAAAAAAACCATGGGACAACAACAAGAATATTAATGTGAAATTGTTAAATAAACAACAATATTTTTTGAGTGATTAGTAAATTGAAATTAAAACACTCCCTTTCACAAACTTATCCACAATCCATGATTAAAAACCACATTTAATAAATCATCTTCAATAAAATAAATAGTTAATACATCCTTGTGTCATTTATAAATTACAAAATTGACAAAATCTAAAATCTAGACTAGAGCTGAACTAAGAAATTGAAAAAGTATTGTAAATCTTTCATATTTTTCTTAAATGATCTATATTATAATAAATATTACCAATATTACTCATTCATTTAGTAAAAAATCAAAATTCTCCAACCCTTATGAGCCTAAACTATATTAAATGATATAATACATGAGATATGAAATATATGATTTTCGTATAAATAAATTTATGAGATACAAAATATATGTTATTTATTATGAATAAAGTCATCCAACCCCTATGGGCCTAAACTATATTAAATGATATAATACATGAGATATGAAATATATGATTTTTGTATAAATAAATTTATGAGATACGGAATATATGTTATTTATTATGAATAAAGTGATTTAGGTGGCTCCAGGGACATACAGGACAAAGAGGGCTTATGGAAGCTTGAAAATAAAAGTGATCAAAATGTTTGTGAACTAGGACCAAAGTGTAGATCTGGTCGTTCTGATCGTAGTGGTGTGAACGGTTCGTCAATCCAAGCTCATATGAGGGAGAAGGAGCCATTCAAAGTTTTGGTTGAATTTCGCTGACTCGATAGGCTTAATGGAGACACAATTTGGAATTTTTCTGGCAGACAAAATCCGGCCAACTCTAGCCAGATTCTGGGTAAATTTTTGGCCTGTTTAATTTGACTCCTTCCGTCAAGTTTTAGAATTTTCGAAATAGGCCTTATTATTGTTAAAAATTTATATATATATATATATATATATATATATATATGAGGTGGTGGGCCACCACTCCCACCACCCCATGGCTCTCCATAAGAACATGGAGTATGTTAATCATTTTAATGCAGAGGCTGGTGGGTATCAAGCCCATGCCAGCAACGTGGGCTGGCCCGCCACCATGTGGCAACCCCATGTCCAACCCATGTACAACCATTTTAATACACCAACAATGACCCGTTTCAAAGTTAATGCAAGGAGCTGCGGGGGTTAAGGGAACCCCCTAAAAATATGCATGCAGTTTTTAAAATAAAACAAATTGTGTATTAAAATGGAGCGGTCTGGCTTTGACCACTCGACCTCCTCCTTACTATTCGCCTCCTCATACCAATCCACCTAAATAACATTTCTTATTTAATCCGCCACCAAAAATTTATATAAACCTGTCATTCGTTCAGTGCGCCGAGGTAGCATGGAGGAACTAGGAGTGGGCATGGAAACCAAGACTCTAATTTTTAATTAATTTATTGCAGGTAGACCAATGATTGAACAAAATTCTCAAGAGGGTGAAATTTTTGAAGTGTCCAAATTAGACAAATTTTATGTCAATATTACACCTTTCAGTGACATGAACCTGATGGTGTAGTCAGAATTTCGATCTGAGCAGCAGATTTGTAGAAGACCTAGAGGAGGGAATCTTTGAAGAATCTAGGGGAAATCTAAAAGATTCCTTAAGCCCCAGAATTCCACTTTCTTAGAATTTGGAAATTTTACAGTCGATTTTACACTATTCAATGCCGCAAATCTGATGGTGCATTCAAATTTTCCATTTGCTTATTTCATTTTTCGGCCACTTTTCTAAGTGGAGTGCAGGTGTCAGTATTCATGTGTGAGCAGCGATTCTGTGAGATGCGATGCCGCGAGATTGATGGAGCGACCAACTTCAGCCATTTGACATCCTTTTGTGCAGATGGCCCCTGGATGTGAGGTATATGCAGTGTGTTCATGTACTTATTTTCGCTATGCCTTGTGTTGCATAGATCCTTGTTTGATGTTTGATGTGGGATCTTATCTCTTACTTGTTTTAATGATTCCTACTTGATGTGATGCGGAATCATCTATGTGATGTACTTTTTGTCATGATTTGTCATGTTTTATTTCAGATCCCTTTGTCGTCATGTTGATGGGATACTCATGTGTCGCCATGTATGATTTCACTGAAATCCATTTTATTCCATGTTGGCAGGATGTCCATTATCATCATGCATGAGTTTAGGTCATACTGATAGGAATCCTTTTTGAATGAGAGTTCATGTAGTGGAACATGTTTTGGAGCCACTCCTGCGTGAGTGAATTTTCCTTGTATGATAACGCTGTCACTTTTTATGCACATCATCACTATTAACAGTAGTTAATGTAGCCTAGAGATGTAGTCCCTCTTACACCATCTTGACATCGGGGCCCGGAGACGTAGTCCCTCCTGGACGAACTCCGTTATGAACAACGTATGTTTTCATGGGTTGATGATTATCATGTTCCTCTTCTTTACAAGATGCAGATGTATTGATTTATGTCATTTTAAAAAAGAAATTTAACACATCCCGAAAGTAAAAGGTCTTGGAAGGGTCCTTCGTCACACTTCAACATGGATCAAGTGGTATCAGAGTGGTCTTTGCGTGGATGTGAATTGCAAGCGTGAACAATGGAATGTGTAGTGATAGAGGATGAAAAAGATATGTACGAGACCATGCTCAAAATTTCCAAAAGGGTGGAAATAATGTATGAAACTCTACAGAAAGAGACAGAGGAAAATGAGCGATTGCATCTTCAGTTGCAAGCCACGGAAGAGGCCCCGGAAGAACTGAAGCACCACAATCAGAATTTCCAAACAAATAACATTGAATTGAAGATGCGTCTACATGAATAGAAAGAGGAGAAACACAGTTTTCTACGACAACTTCAAGCAAAGGACGAGGCCTTGGAAAAGCTGTAGCGTGACCCATGTGAGGTAAAAAGTAGTTTTCCATCTTCATGTATGTTTCCTGATGATGAATTCGTTGTTTTTGATAATCATACCATAGGAATTGGCTCCAAACTATTGAAGGAAATAGGGTATGAAGGAAAAGGCTTGGGCGTTAATGGCCAAGGCATTTCCAACCCCATAAAAGTAGAAGAATTACCCCACCAGGAAGGAATTTGGTATGTCAGAAAGGAAGTTGGGAATGCGGCGAGATAGCTAGCAAAACACCAACAAAGAATAATGAGAAGCCCTCATCAGTTCTTTCCAAATTGACAGAGGAGATAAAAGATGATTTTCTTTCGGTTTCGTCTTCACATAGTATGGTTTCTATTGGAGATGTGGAGATCCCAATTACAGGGACAAACATGAGGCTCCTTACCAGGACAATGTACGAGGAGGAAAAAGAACTTGGTGTTAATAACCAAGGCATAACTCAACTGTTGGAAGTTGAGCAGAGGCCTCAATTTGCAGGCTTGAGATACACTGAAGGAGAATGCTTGAAGGTGTCTAATCCTTCCGAGACATCATTGAAATCGTTGAGGAAAGAGAATGATGGGAAAACATCCCCATCATCCCATGGCAGTGCCCATTGCAGAGAAAGAGCTGAGGAAAGCTCCCATCGCCATACTTACACCAGAGGCAACAATGAAAGGTATAACCAATATTGACATTCAGATTTTCATTTCGATTATAATCATGTTGTTAATGATGAACGTAAAACATGGCATCGAAAAACATGTACCTTTCGTGGATTACATAACCATACATTTTATAAGTGTTGGAAAAGAATAGTAGCACACCAAAGGAGGAGGCATGAAAGGCCCTTTCAACAACAGGTAAAGAAACATGTTAAGAAGATCTAGAGGAAGAAGACCTATTGCACTCATTGCGACAGAAGTGGACATCAGAGATCCACTTGTTGGAGGCTCCATCCAAAGCAGTGCCTTAAGGACAAAGTAGTGGTGCATGAACTAGGTGAAACAATTGGTTGACAAGAAAAACCACCACAGGGGGATGACCCATTCACAATGATAAGTGAAAGATAGTTTCTAGATATGTTAGCTTGTCTTGGTCATGCTTTTGTAAATCATTTGTTGCATTTTAAAATGTAAAAGTGATGATGTTTTTTCCATCACTTGTTAAGCAACAAAGATGTCTGGTCATTGTTTTTTGTTGCATGATAAACTATGAAAGTAATGTCGTGTTTCCATCACTTGTCAAAACAAAAATAGTTTTTGGCCTTATCTTTGTAAATCATGTGTTGTAGTGATGATGTGTTTTACATCACTTGTTGAAGCAGCGATGATATGTTGGCCTTGTTTTCATAGCTGGGGTATTGTTTCCATATTGATGTAAACTTCACCACTAAGTATGTGTTATAAACTCGTGGCGAGTATGGGATGTTTGGGTCATTAGTTGGTCATGAAAGTCAAGCATGTAATTTTCAAAAAACAATGTACTATAGGTTGCAGAGATTGCAGGTGTAGGCTCATTACTTAAGGCTCCGAAGAACAAAGGTGAAGGAGATGGAAGCGAGACCTTTCAGGACGCTTGTGATGCAGACAAGGTACAAAGAAGTTGTAGGTTATTTTTCATGCTTTTGGAGGACCAAAATCTCCTTATTGGGGAGGATTGATCCAGGTAGCTCCAGGGACACACATAGGACAAAGAGGGCTTATGGAAGCTCGAAAATCAAAGTGATTAGAATGATTTGGACTAGGACCAAAGCGTAGATCTCGTCATTGTGATCGCATTGGTGCGAACGTTTTGTCAATCCAAGATCATATGAGGGAGAACGAGCTAGTCAAAGTTTTCGTTGACTTTTACTGACTCGGCAGGCTTAATGGAGACACAATTTGGAATTTTTCCAGAGGATGGAATCTGACCAACTCCAGCCACATTCTAGGCGAATTTGTGGCCTGTTTAATTTGACTCGTTCCGTCAAATTTTGGAATTTTCGAAATAGTCCTTATTATTATTAAAAATTAAAAAAATATATATATAAAGGAGGTGGTGGGCCACCACCCCCACCACCCCATGCTTCTCCATAAGAACATGGAGTACGTTAATCATTTTAATGAGGAGGCCAGTGGGTATCAAGTCCATCCCAGCCACGTGGGATGGCCCACCACCATGCAGCGGCCCCATGTACAACCCATGTACAACCATTTTAATACACCAACGACCTGTTATAAATTTAATGCAAGGAGCTACGGGGGATAAGGGGCGGGCTGCCCAATGTGGACCCGATCCTCCTAAAATTATGTATGCGGTTTTTAAAACAAAACAAATTGTGTATTAAAATGGAGGGGTCAGGGTTTGACCACCTAACCTCCTCCTTACTATTCGACTCCTCATACCAATCCGCTTAAACGACATTTATTATTTAATCCACCACCAAAAAATTATATAAACCTATCATTTGTTTAGTGCACCGAGGTAGCGTGAAGGAACCAGGAGCGGGCATGGAAACAGAGACTGTAATTTTTAATTAATTTATTGGAGGTGGAACCATGATTAAGCAAAATCCTCAGGAGGGTGAACTTGTTACAGTGTCCAAATTGGACAAAATTTATGTTGATCTTACACCTATCAGTGACACAAACCAAATGGCATAGTCAGAATTTCGATTTGAGTAGAAGATTTGCAAAGCACTCGGAGCAGGGAATCTTTTAGGAATCTAAAAGATTCCTTAAGCCCCAGAATTCCACTTTCTAAAAATTCAGAAATTTGACAGTCGATTTTTCACTATTCGATGCCCCAAATCTGATGGTGCTTTTGGATTTTCCATTTGATCATTTCAATTTTCGGCCACTTTTCTAAGTGGAGTGTAGGTGTTAGTATTATGTGCGAGCATCCATTCCATGAGATGCGACACCATGAGATTGATGGAGCGACCATCTTCAACAGTTTGACATCCTTTTTATAGATGGCCCCTAGATGTGAGGTAGATGCAGTGTGTTCATGTACTTCTTTTAGTTATGCATTTTGCTGCACAGATCCCTGTTTGATGTTTGATGTGGGATCTTGTCTCTTACTTGTTTTCATGATTCCTGCTTGATGTGATGTGGAATCATCTGTGTGATGTACTCGTTGTCAGGATTCATCATGTTTTATTTGAGATCCCTTTGTCATCATGTTGATGGGATACTCATGTGTTGTCATGTATGATTGCATTGAAATCCCTTTCATTCCATGTTGGTGCGATGTTCATTATCATCATGCATGAGTTTAGATCATACTGATAGGGGTCCTTTATGAATGAGAGTTCCTGTAGTGAAACATCTCTTGGAGCCACTCCCGCGTGAGGTCATTTTTGCTTGTATGATAGTGACATCACCTCTTATGTACACCATCACTATTGACAACACTTAATGCAGCGGCCTACACCATCTTGACATCGGGGCCCAGAGACCTAGTCCCTCCTGGACGAACTCCGTTATCAACAGCTTATGTTCTCATGTGTTGATGATTATCATGTTCCTGTTCTTTATAGCATGCAAATGTATTCATTTATGTTCCTTTAAAAATAAAATTTAACACATCACTAAATTAAAATGTCTTGGAAGGGTCCTTCATCACACCTGGACCTGGATCAGAAAGTCATCCAATGTAATAAAGTAATAAAGGTATAATATAATATGTGATAAAGGTATGGAATAAGAAATACATGAAGGGAATCTAAAGTTTGGATCTTCAAATTCTGAAAATAATAAAGATATATATATATATATATATATATATATATATATATATATATATATATATATATATATATATATATATATATATATATCTATATATATAAGTTATATTTTTGTTATTTTTATAAGTTTATTTATATGTTAAGTATAGGTATGTGTTGGATATCAAATTAAATTCTGTATTTAATGAGTATTTATTTTGTAACTTTTTTAGTAGATTCACATAGAAACAAATTGAAAAATATGCAAAGCAAGAACTTATTGGATGCAGAATTTATTTCTACATCCAACACTTGACATGTAAGTAAGTCAATAATAAAATAAGTTTAAAATACCAAAAAAAATATCCAAAAATATTTAATCATGAAGTTGACATCATCCTTTTGAATCTTATTATTTTTTTAAATTAATTTAATTATTACCCTTTATTTTAACATCCATTTCTAATTTGTCCAGGGGTCTTGGATAGATGGTGATGGAGTGCTTTGTTAAGGTACTCCTTGATGTGAAGTCATTGGTTCACTTCCCCGCCCCCATCAAGGCAATATATTGGACATGGCAAAGATATAGTCTCACCAAACTTAAAAAAAAATAAATCAATTTTTAATCTCGAAATTATCCTAATAGAGATCCCATTATTCATTAAGCAATAATTATTTTACCTAATTAACTTAATCACTTTATATTAAAATTACATTGATAAAGTCTGATGATCACTTCCTCTTAAAATTAACTTGATAAACTATGATGATCACTTACTGTAACTTGTATTAATATCTAAAATATTATTTTAAACTTGTAGCATCAATGTTCAAACTATAACAAACAGAGTTTACACATGGTTCAAATCCTACTACGCAATTGGAAAATGGATATTAAACCATCAAATATAACCAAAAAGTACACAACCTTATAAACTCAGGATATTCACTGGTAACAAAAATGTATGAAACTAGACCAGGATGTTTTTGAAGATGAAATTGAGTTGTCCCTGCAATCTATAGAACAACTCACGCTCATTTCTCATTGTGTTCAATAAAAGAACTATTTTAGTTCCAGGAATGGATGTGCATACCAATTTCTCTGCTTGGAGTAGTAACATAAACTACAATGAACTTATCAACGTTCATTGTTGATGTTGGAGCCCAAGGACCAGTTGAATTTGAAGATAAATGCTCAGGCGTGCTAACTAAAGGATGAAGGAAGTTCAGAATAAAAGAGTAAAAGTACGACACCTACCAACATAATCTCAATGTGCAAACAAGATAAATGTTGCATAATGTTTCAGACTAGAAAAGGACACCACTAAAGAAATCTTAGAAACTCCACATGTTATAAGTATTATTTATACACATTTCAGTTTTATACTGCCTAGGAATCTGAAGCATTTTCTGACACGTACACATACAAAAATCCAACCTATGTCCAGCTCGGCATAAAAATGAATGGAATTACACAAACAAGTATGTATAACTCTAATTGTACGACTTTAATGTACCACTGATTCTTGTTAGAATTAATGGAGAATAGGTTATTATTTTTATGTATTTGTGATTTTCCTTTCTATAGTTATTCAGTTCCTATTCTACTGGGATATGATTTGTTGTCCCTAACAAATTGTATCTATTTAATATTCAGATTAATGTGAAGCACACTGTGGAGTTTTTCTTGAGGTAGCTCCTGGTGATCCACACCTGTGAACTCCTCTTGTTTTGGTTTATCATCTCATGTATTCCCTGTGCAACTCTTGACATGGTATTAGAGCTGTAGGTCTAAGGGAGCCAATACCTGAGTGGGAGAGGTCGGTGTGATTGAAGCTATATCGTCACATATCGTTTGAAGGGAGAGTTGCGCCGATACACTTGTTACCCTTCCAAGATTTTTTATTTCCATGATGGCATGGATTCACTATGGATACACACACAAAAATTCGCGGATCCATGTGGGAAGGTCGCGACGACCTTGAGGTGAAGAAAAAAAATTGCGTGTTTTTTTTTTCTTTTCTTATGGTGGGCTGCAGTCTGGATAGATTGAAGTGTTGCTACCTTACGATGAAAAGACTATTGTGGATCGCCTGGAGAGGTTTAGATTGCCCGATGAATCATGGGCAAGGTCTGTCGACCTAAGATCTGCACCTGAGATCTGAGCAGCGAATCTAGGGCAGTGGAAAAAGGTGTCAAGCACGAAGGCTGCGAATTTGATGGAGCAGTTGCTGCACAAGGAGAATTAGTGTGGAAGACATCAGAGTGTGGCGTTGACTGCAGTGAAAGATTCATTTGGATCGCTACAAGTTTTCCAAGGTGTGATTGAGATCTACTGCTAGTGCATGGTAAGAGGGAGTAGAGGACCACAGGAGGTCGGACTTGCCCGAAGCCCGAAAGGAGGAGACCGTATCTCTATTTGTTGTTTGCAGGCTGTGAAGAGATCAACAACAGCGTGGAATGCTGCTAAGTAAATCTGGTTGAGGCTGCATAGCGATGAATGTTGTTGTGTTGAAGTGGTGTGGTGGTGAACGCCATTCAATCAATTTGTTCCCGGTTTGGTTCGTGGATTGGTAATATATGGAAAATTTTGTTCATATGCCATTTTGTAATAGTCTGTTGAGGCGGCCCTTGCAAGATTTCCATTCATTTGGCATTTTCATAATTAAATATCTTTTAATTAAGGTTTCTTCCCAAATCTTTAATTTAAAAAAAATATATGGAGTTTCTTTAATTCAAGAGCTCTACATTATCTTTGAAGCGATTATTATTTGATATAAGGGGGGTGTTTTTAAACGAATTTGGGGTGAGCGCTTTTTTGAAGAAGATCTGAGGTTTGTTTAAATTATTGATTTTTTTTTTTATTCATTCAAAGATGAATAATCAAATTGCAGAAGCTTATCTCAATGAGATTAATAAGCTTGATGGTTCCAATTACACTAATTGGAAGATTAAGCTCTAGACTTTGCTTGAGTGACAAAATGCCTATGGCATTACCACTGGTGATGAGGTAAAGCCAACTACTACAACTGGTGGATCGAATACAACAATTCAAGACTGGGAGAAAAGGTAGATGAAGGCAAAGGTTCTCCTAAAGTTATCAGTCAAAGAAGCATTATCCCTCACATTCGGGAGTGCAATATGACAAATGATATATGGAAAATTCTCAAAGAAATGTACGAGATCATGAACGCCAGTCAAACTTTGTACCTTAGGAAGAAGATTCTCTCCATCAAGATGGAGGAGAATGAGTTTATTTCTTCATTCATATCTCGAATAAAGGAGGTTAAAGATAAACTAACTGATATCGGTGAGAATGTGTCGAATGGTGATTTGGTGATGATGACCATGAACGGCATGATGGATGATTATCAGATGTTTATAACGGGATTGAATGAAAGAGAAAAGCGTCTAGGATTTGAAGAGCTTACCGATATCTTGCTACAAGAAGAAGAAAGGGGGTTGTCCCTCAAACCTCAAAATCCAGATCTTACATTGATGACCAAGGTCAAGCCGAAGGTGAAAGTAGTGGATGATCACAGGAAGGGAAGCGTATCAAAAAAAAGGACACCATAAGGTATGACCTCGCATAAACATGACTCTGCTCCTAAATGTTTTTATTGTGGTAAGATAGGCCATATTGCTGAATTTTTCCATAAGAAAAGGGTAGATGGGGAGAGGTACAAGTGGAAAAGACATGCAGGTCATCTGGCTGATACAGGTAAGAACAAAAATGTTAGATTATTTATGGCTGACACTGCACTAGCCACTGAGGATGATGAATCAGATATTTGGTTCGTAGATTCTGGAGCCTCCTCACATATGACAGGTAAAAGACAATGGTTCAGAAATTTTAGAGAATCCAACACTAGAGTAAAATTATACCTTGAAGATGATAGAGGGTACAAGATCAAGGGACATGGAGATGTCCTTGTCACTATGCTTGATGGAAACATCAAGAATATATCTAATGTGTGGTATGTACCTGGTATTAAAAGGACCTGATTTCTATATCGAAGATTACAGATCAGGATCTCAAGGTTGAATTCTTTAAATGTTATTGTATTATTAAAGACTTGTTGGACCAGATGAAGCCTATTGCTACAGGTGTTCGCATAGGAGGACTCTACGAATTGGATGTGAAGATTACACCACAGCAAGCATTGATGTCATCGAATAAGTCTGTTGAAAACTTGTGGCATCAAAGACTTGGGCACACCAATTTCAGTGATCTTTTACTGTTGCAGAACAAAGGTATGGTGAATGGTCTTCCTGTTTTGAAAAATTTGCATATTGATTGTGAAGCATGCACATTCGGTAAACAACATAGAGATGAATTTCCCGTTGTTAAAGATATTAAACAAAGGGATACACTCGAACTTATGCACACTGATTTATGTCCGCCTATGTAGACAAGATCATTAGGTGGGGCCTACTATATTTCTAATCTTTGTTGATGATTGTAGAAGATTCACATGGGTGTATTTTCTTAGGCTGAAGAGTCACGCCTTTGAGTATTTTAAGCAGTTCAGGAACATTATTGAAAAGCAGGTAGGAAATTTCATCAGGATTCTTCGATCAGATCAAGGTGGAGAATTCAAGAAAGGGGATTTCATCAAATACTGCAAAGAGCATGGGATACAAAAACAATTTATAACACCTTACACTCCTCAGCAGAATGGAGTAGCTAAGAGGAAAAATAGAACATTGGTGGAGTGTGCTCATAGTATGTTGAAAGGTAAGAATCTAACTAATGGTTTTTGGGCAAAATCTGTTAATACTACAATGTGTTTGAAGGATAGGAGTCCCACTAAAAGTATTGATTATAAAACTCCTTTTGAAGCGTTGTTTGGCTTCAAGTCTGCATTAAGTCATCTTAGAGTATTCGGTTGTAAAGCTTTTGTGCATGTTCCCAAGAAAACAAGAAGAAGTTAGATTCAAAGGCCATTAAATGTACTTTCATTGGATACTGCAATGAGTATAAGGCTTATAAGTTGTTTGATCCTTCTACTCACAAGATGTTTGTTAGTAGAGACGTAGTATTCCATGAACAGGTTGATGATGGAAATCTTGTTCAAGATAATGAAGAATGGCATGTACCCTTACTTTAAGTTAAGGATGTTGAAACAACGATCAGTCAACAACAACAACAACAACAACAACGACAACACCACCACCAACAACAACAACAAGAAGATAAAGAGGAGGAAACAACTAGGTATAGGGATTGTGCACTCATGACTGGTATGTTAAACATTGCAGAACCTTCTAGTCTCCATGAAGCTAGTAAGAGTTGCGAATGGAAGGAAGCAATGGAGGAATATGAATCTATTATTAAGAATAATACTTGGGATCTAGTAAAGCTTCCTCATGGTAAACAACCCATAGGTTGCATATGGTTATTTAAGTTGAAATTTAGAGAATATGTGTCTATTGATAAGTATAAAGCAAGGTTGGTTGCAAAGGGGTATTGCGAGAAATAAGGTATTTACTTTGAGGAAACATTTGCCCCTATTACAAAATTAAATACTATTATATTGATTATTGCTTTAGCCACTAAGCATCATTGGAAAATACATGAATTAGATGTTAAATCTGCTTTCTTAAATGGTGATTTAAAAGAAGAAGTATACTTAATGTAGCCTGAGGGGTTTGTTAAGAAGGGAGAAGAGCTATTAGTGTGTAGATTAAAGAAAGCTTTATATGGTTTAAAACAATCTCCTAGATCCTAGTACGACAAAATTGATTCATTTTTCCTCATGCAAGGTTATAAACAGAGCAGAAATGATCCTAATTTGTATACTGTGTTTAATGATGAGGGGCAGATAGTGTTGATTTCTTTATATGTAGACGATTTGATCATGACAGGAAGTGCAGACAATCTCATTGAAGAAATTAAGCAGTAGTTATCACAAAAAATTGAGATGAAGGACCTTGGAGAATTGCATTACTGCTTGGGTCTAGAAGTTTGGAGAGATTCAAGCCAAAATTTCTTGTCCCAAGGGAAGTGTGCTAAGAGTTTGTTGACTAAATTTAAAATGGATGAGTGTAAGGCTGCATTTGTGCCTTTACAACAAAATAATAAACTTCAGGTGAATGATGGTTCGAAATCTGCAGATGCAACATTATACAGACATTTGGTTGGTAGTCTTATCTATTTGACTACAACGAGACCAGATGTAGCTTATACAGTGAGTGTTTTGAGTCAGTTCATGACTCAACCTCATGAGAACCATTAGCTTGCAAAGAAAGGAGTACTGAGGTATCTGCAAGGAACTACAAACTTTGGTATTTTGTATTCTGATTCATTTGATGTTAGCTTGACAGGTTATACAGACTATGATTGGGTGGGAAATGTAGATGATATAAGATATATTACAGGTTACGCCTTTAACATTGAATCCGTGTCATCTCTTGGTGCAGTAAGAAGGAGCACACTGTAAACTTATCCTTAGCAGAAGTAGAATATCAAGCTATGAGTGCAGCAACATGTGAGGCAGTTTGGTGGCCCAGACTTATCCAAGATGCAGAAGAAGAACATATAGAAGCTATCGTTACCGATTGCGATAATCAAAGTTCCATCAAACTGGATTACAATCGTGTGTTTCATAAAAACACTAAGAACATAGACACTCAATTTCGTTTTGCTAGGGAAAAGGTGCAGTCCAAAGAGATTTATGTTGAGTATTGTAATTCTTGTGATAATATGGCTGATATATTTACTAAGCCTCTAGGAAGATTGATGTTTGATTTGTTTAGGGACATATTAGGTGTGTTTAAGAACCCTTTCTCCATTAAGGGTGAGTGTTAGAATTAATGGAGAATAGGCTATTATTCTTACATAGTTGTGATTTTCCTTTCTATAGTTATTCAGTTCCTATTCTCCTGGGATATGATTTGTTGTCCCTAACAAATTGTATCTATTTAATATTTAGATTAATTTGAAGCACAGTGTGGCATTTTTCTTGAGTTAGCTCTTGGTGATCCGCACCTATGAGCTCCTCTTGTTTTGGTTTATCATTTCATGTCTTCCCTGTGCAACTCTTGACAATTTTGACATGCATTTATTAGTACCAATTCAATGTATGTTTCATGCATTAAATGTATGAAATTCAACCATGGAAAAAGGAACCTTCAATGGATGTTTCATGCATACAATGTTTGAAACCTAAATATGGAAAAAGTAATTTTCATTGTATCTTCCATGCATTAAGTGTATGACATTTAACCATAGAAAAAGGAATTTTGGCCAGATTGAAGTTTGAACGGCTTGGGACTAATGCAACATAAGTATCGATCGTGTTTTGAAACTTACTGAAACCTTAATGTGATAAATATACTTTTTGATAGACATGAGATATCTATTTGGACAGATTGAAGTTTCAACGACTTGGGACTAATGCAACATAAGTATCCATCGTGTTTTGAAACTTACTGAAACCTTAATTTGCTAGTTATTATTTTTGATAGACATGAGATATCTTGGCAGACTAGAAAGATATGGTCACATTTTTTATATTAATATTATGAATATTGTATCATATCCATCGCAACAAGCTTAATGATTTAAATAGCCCGCAATAGATCTTGCTTTTCTGATTAGAGTTATCACAAATCAAGATCTATTTTCAAAAATAAATTAGTTGGTTAGAAACCAAGATAGCATTGAGAGAGGGGTGAATTAGTATTATATAATTTTTAATAGTTATTTAGTCAATCAAACCAAAACATACTCAATCATAAAACCAATGCACCAATCGCATAGAGCTTGAACACAAGATATTTATGTGGAAACCCATACAAGAGAAAACCACAAAACTTCTTTTGATTATAGTGCAAGCACCAAATTCATTTTACATTAGATTTTGCGCCTACCTGAGGCACCAAACCCAATTTATTTGCAAACATCCACTTGTTGGAGGTACCAAACCCAATTTCTTTGCAAGCATCCACTTGTTGGAGGCACCAAACCCAATTTCTTTGCAAGCATCCACTTGTTGGAGGCACCTACTTGCTTCATCCATGCATATCTATCTTTTGTTCATTTTTAAACTCACATTTGTGACTCCAAAAATATGTTGGAATTGTAACTAGGTTCAATCTTCATAGTTATCATTGTACTTGTATCAATATGTATTTCATGTAAAAGAAAAAAGAAGAAAAAAAAGAAAAAAAATATTATTACGATTATTTTCATTAGTCAAAGCATGTTATTCATGCTTGTTGGGTTATTTGAGTCAAAATAATTTTTTTCATGAGTTAAACAAATGTACTTGATTCAAAGTCTCATTTGGACTTGTTGTATAATTTTTTTTTATTTATTTTAAGTAAAAAAGAGTCAATTAGTCAAATTGATCTTTTATTTTGCATCAAACTTTACTCCTTATATTCCGGCGACGGATAACACATACAGACTCTCGTCTTTGCAAGTGACTCATACTTTAATCGCACTAAGCATGACACTACAGGCACAATCTAGCATCACTCTTATGAATAAGGGGAGAAGAGAATTCTGAATAATTTCTTGGGTACTAGAACAACTCAGATTGAATTTGATGAGGGACACAACCACTCATTTATAATATTCATATCCGGTGTTTGGTTATTACCTTACCGATGAGTGCCGGTTAAAAGTAAAGATTCGGCTGCAAGTGGACAACTTGAATTATCTCATCCCTTAAAGTCTTTCGACATATGGGGACCGAATCAGACACATTATTACGGGCCCACTATTATTTCTTCTCTAAGCTGAGGGCCCACTACTTCACATGTGACAAGGTATGCCATGCAGTTGAGGTATCCGGGCTCATGTTCGATACCAAAGTCATAACTGTCTAACCAGACTGCCCATCACATGATGCAAACGTTATTATCGGCAAGTTCACGGTTTGATTTTATCATTCCTGACATGATTTTGAGATTGGCTTGGACCAAGAATTTAATAGGTTTTAAATAAAGCCTGAAATGAGATATACTTTTCTTAACTGCAAGTACTTCTTTATTGTTTGAAGGATAATTGAGTTCAGCTCCATGAAAGGCTCCTGAGGTGTAGCCGCAAATCTGTTCAATGTCATTTATGCATTCAAGAATAATGCCTCCCCGTGCAAAATTTGATGCATCTGTTTCAAGGACATAAAATCCTTCATCTGCTAGGAGCATGAGAGAAGGAAGGTTCTGGACTTTCTCCTTTATGGATTTCACTGCCTAGGTCATGGCTTGATTCCATGGGATTGGTGACTTCTTCAACCTTTGCTGCAAGACACATAGATCTTTGGCTTATCGTTTATAGAAACTTCTGATGTAATTCAGACTACCTAGGAATCATTGTAGTAGGGTATTGTCTAGGATTTGCTCTGGAAAATTATACAGGTTTAGAAGAACATGATCTTGTAGTGTGATACTGCCATTAGTAATCTTCAAACCTAAGAAAATTACATCTGTTACTCCAATTTCAATCTTGGATTTTGACAAAGCTAATCCATGTTTAACACAACGCTCACAAAATATTTGGAGATGTTTATGATGTTCCTGTATATTCTTGGAACCGACAAGTGAATCATGTATGTAGATAATTAACCAACCTATGTGACGGAAAACATCTTCCATTCTTTTTTGAAATTCACTAGGAGCATTCTTTAAATCGAAAGGCATTACCTTCCATTGATACTATCCATGTGGGACAACAAAGGCCATTTTATAATGATCTTTAGAATGTATTCCGATTTGGTAGAAACTTGATTTAAGATCAAACTTGTTGAAGATGTTACATCCTTTTAGTTTTTGGAGAGGCGATGCTTGATTTGGCAGAGGATATGCCATATTTTTTAGCACTGCATTTAGGGGCTTGTAGTTTCTCACCATGTGAGGTTGGCCTCTTTTTATCTTTGAATGCTTGTTGACATAGAATGCTCGACATGCCCATGGGATCTTGGTTGGTTGGATAAGGCCTTTCTCTAAGAGATCTATAATCTCTTTCTGGCAGTAATCCAACTCGGTTGGACTCATCAGAGTAGCTGATGTTTTCTATGATCTGATCTGTATATGATCTACATATGGTAGATCGATCACATACTTTTCCCATGCCCAGAAAGCATTAGGGATATCCGAAGTACACTGCTGGATAATATTTTCAGAAATTTCTTTCAAATAACCTTGACGATGAGCTATGGTGAAATAAAGGATTCTTGCTTTTTTCTGGACTTCTATAGGATTTCACTATTCTAGTTTTTGCTTGTGAGGGAGGGAGAATGTACAAGAAGTTTTGAGAGGAATTTGTACAGAATTACTAGAAATAGTCATGGAAAATATGAGTTGGTGGCAGTCAACAGAAATGGGACACCAACAGGTAAAGAATTTAGAACCTAAAATAATGTTGGTCAGGATGTCATCAACTTTGAGGAATGTACATTGAACTGGATGGTCTTGGATGTACACAATGAAATCAACTACCTGGTGTGGGAGAGAAAATATTGAACCAGTAATGCTGGCACTGTCCTCCATTGATTTCTCCTAGTAGAAAGGGGGAATAAAAAGATGCTGAGCTAAATTAAGATGAGTGCCTGAATCAAGTAAACAACCTAAGGAATATGGTTTACAATCAGGGGGACAAAAGGTAAGAGTAATATAAAATTTATCTTTACTAGCGAGAGAGAGATAGACTTACTAGGATAAAGTGCAAACACATTAGGTGAATTAGGTCGTTTGCGAGGCAGGGGAAGATTGTTTCGAACTGTCTAGAGCCTTATTTGTGAGATGTTTAAAATCATCATCAGAGGATTCAACAACTTATTTCTCGAGCTGGTGCAATTTTTCTTTGAGCAACTGGATTTTTACGGCAAGGGATTTGATCTTTTCTTACTTGTTGTGGATATGCATATGCATGGATATGTAGGAGGCACACTTGACAAGTTTTCACTCTAGATGCTTGTCTGGATGGTCAGTGTCTAAATTAGTTGGATGCTTGTAGGAGGGAACATAATAGGCTATCTCCTTCTCCTTTTGTTTAATCGTCATCTCGATGGATGACTAAAGTTCTGGATGATTTAAAGTCGGCATAGAAGCCTCGATTCTTTTGATATCATCATGAATGTTCATGTGGAGATTTATCTGCCATGGCGGTGTTTTCTCAATCTCTTTCCTTAAGTCTGCAAGTCACTTGTTAGGCATAGAAAACATATAAAAGCAGTAGGACTGCAAACTATCTTCATTGTCAAAACTGTTATGGAAACCAGGAACATGGTTTCCATCTTCTTCTTATACCTCAGAATCATCTTCTAGATAATAAATTTCTCCAGTAGTGTCTTTGTCATATCAGTGTAGAACAGATCCCACATAGTAGGTTCTAAGGTATCTGTGAATAGAGTTGCTAGCTTTGGCTTCCATGATTTTTGTGGACATTAATTTGCCCAATGACCTTCCTTATTGAAAATAAAACATCAGATTGATTTAACAGGAGTCTTTTGGTATCGAAGGAATGGTTTTTTTTTTCTAGAAAGGCTTCTTTCCAAGCTGATATGGCTTCTTGTAAGCTTGTGGCTAAAACTTACTCTCTGAGGACCAATGCTTCTTGTGAGGATATTTGGATTTACAAGAGCATTTGGCATCACGATTGAAGGGTACCTTACCCCAGTTGGGCATATGGCCAACTGCTGTGCAAATATTATTTGAAAAGATCTTGTTGTACTCCTTGAAGTCAGTCATAACACATTTAGCTAAACAGTTTTCTTCACTGAATTGCTTGATGTGGCCATGGACCATTGCTAAGGTCATTCCTAAGAGAGAAATATGTTTGTCTTCAAAATATTTGTTGATGGCGGTGGGAACAACGTCAGGTGTACTCTGGATATACCTCTTGAGGTATACTATATTAGCACGGGAATTGGATCAGATGAGCCAAACTTGCATTTGACAAAAATAATATTGCATAAGACCACGATTTCCTAACTGGTTAGACATAAAAAATTCAATGTAATGATTTGGATCTTCACCAATTGTAAGGCCTACAAACTATGCATATAGAGTAATGAGCAAGGATAGTTTCTTGGGATTTTGTGGAGGCATAATGCCACCATGTATGTTAGACTAAGCCACCAAATCCATTTATAATGAGTTGTGAAATGCTATGAAGAGAAAGGGTAGGGTCATCAATCTTTTTTTCATCACCGAATTATTGAGGAGACCCATTGCATTCTCCATTTTGATCTTAGGCTGGAAATTTGGAAAAAACATGTGTTCTTGTGGCATAGCTTGGATGGACACACTCATAGCTGAAACTACGGTCGTTGTTATTGAGATAGGATGAGATATTTGACCAACTTGGGTAATTCGCAAAGGGATACATGGTTCTTTCTTTACATAAACAAGGAACTGATCTTTTTGGTCCTTTGAAAGGGCAAGACCCTTTTATTGCACCTGTTTCAAGAAGGATGTTGTGACCTAAGTAGCTACCTCGATCTCTTCTTCTTCGGTTGTTTGAATCCTAAAATTCCAAGTAGGTAGCTTATGACTAGAAACGCTAAAGCTAAAAGTGTGCCTAAGCTTGTTCTTGGGATTATCTGTAAACATAGCTAACTTTGATGGTTTGTCCAAAATAAAATAGTCATGGATCTGAACCTTAGATCCTAACTTCTTGATGATTGGGGTAGTTATGGACAAAACCTGAGAGATAGTTGTCAGCCGTTGGTCTACCTTTGTGTTGACTGCTGTAAGGACTGATATGTCATCTATATTGTGATCTAGCAATTCTAATCTTGCTAAAATCTTCTCGCACAATTTTTTTTCTTGAGAGACTACTTGTTTAACCTTAAGGACGACACTATGCAAATCATCAATGTTCTTTGACTCAAGTTCAAGATGGAGATTTGCATAGTTAAGATGTACAGTGTTAGTACTAGACGCAGTGGCTATTGGTATTGTGGCATAAGGAATGAATTCCCTTTTCCTTTGACCATCATCATCAAATTGTAGGAAAGATATATAAGGCAGGTTCCTTCTTAGAGTGTAGGATTCTTCTACCATGCTAACTTTGATAGTTTTAGTTGTTTCTTCTTGGGATTGCCAAGTGAGCACAAGAATGTGAGGTCTTTCTGGCTTACTAGCAGTACTAAGATTTTGTATCAGCTGATTGCAGGCTGGACACTATTGGTGATGACCTTAGTGTTCTGTAGTAAGCTCTGTTGAAGAGCTTGCGAGATGTTTTTCGACCATCTCTACAACCTTCTCTTGAAAGGTTGTTTTAACTTGGATTGGTAACTAGAAGGATTGGGTAGCAACATTAAATGGAATTGGGCATGCTTTGGAAATATTCTGGTTGTCTTTTAGTAAGGCTGATTGGTGGTAATGTTCATATTTAGCTTCCCAAAGTTTAGGATATTGGATTATAGTCCATTTAAATATAATGGGAGTTGTAGATTTACTAGAACCATATTCCACCTCACTTATAAGTTGTGAAGTATGATGGATATGGGGTTGTTGTGGGGGCATTCTATCATTGCCAAAGCGAACAACAATAAAAGTTTTGAGCTGAATTATTTGAAATAGGCATTTCATGTCAAAACCTTGGGGATGAATATAAGCTTGTAGAAAGTTGTAGATTTAAGGGTCATCTAATGACACAAAATACTTTGAATAGATAGTACCAAAGGCAGGGTCGTCATACAGAGGGCTGGCAAAGCCTCCTATTATGGCATCGACTAATTGGTTATGACAAGTATCTATCATAATGCAAAGGCCATTGATATTCATGGATGTTCGAACGAGAGAGTTCAAGCCAAAACATAGTTCGCCCATATGGAAATATTTGAAACCTTGGGATTTTTCCCCATCGATCTGTGACTTTTCAAGCAAGGAGATTTGGGTGGGTTCATCTTGAGATGTAAAACTTACCTCAACATAATGAAGCCGAATTTGTGAAGAGGCAAAATATTTATAAAAGGGCATGTTATATACTTGAGCAGGTAAAATTGGCGGGATTTTCCAGTTTGGGTTTGGGTCGGTCTCAAAAATAGAAATAGTAGAAGCAGAAGTGGAAGCTTATCTCTAAGAATACTTTTGACCTGGGAGAGAAACCAGAGGAGCTGGTGCTTCAATCTCTACCTGGTTTATTGTTGATAAATTTGAATCCATTTTGTTATACACCTAAATTCTGTGTCTTCGACCTACAACAACTAGTGTATTATCTTTTGGCTGCGACCTAAAATTCAGTGATTCTTGGGGCACGATATGGGTCTGCTACAATAAGAGAATATGCAATTATATCAAACTAAACGGATAGAAAAACAAACCAACTTGGATCTGATACAAAGTTCAAATGAAACACCTATATAAAATAATTCTTGTGTGGATATTTGGATTTACAAGAGCATTTGGGGTCGCGATTGAAGGGTCCCTTACCCCAGTTGGGTATCTGGTCAACTTTTGTGCAAATATTATTTGAAAATATCTTGTTGTACTGCCTGAGGTAATTCATAACATGTTTATCTAAACAATGTTATTCAATGACTTTCTTGATGTGGACATTGACCATTGCTAAGGTCATGCCTCACAGAGAAAGATGTTTGTCTTCAAAATATTTGTTGATGGTGGTGGGAAGAACGCCATGCATACTCTAGATATACCTCTTCAGGTATGTTGTATTAGCATAGGAATTGGATCGGATGAGCCAATCCTGCATTTGACAAAAATACTCTTCCATAATACGAAGATTTCCTAACTAGTTAGACATAAACAATTCACTGTAATGGTTTGGATCATCATCAATTGTAAGGCCAACAAACTATGCATGTAGAGCAACGAGCAACTGAACAATAGCAACATTATGGCCAAAGATGTATTCTTGGGCTTCTGTGGAGGCATAATGCCACCATGTATATGCTAAGCCACCAAATCCATTGATATTGTGCATGTGGGACAACAAAGGCCGTTTTATAACAATCTTCAGAAGCTATTCCAATTTGGTAGAAGCCTGATTTAAGATCAAACTTGATAAAGATGTTACATCCTTTCAGTTTTTGGAGAAGTGATGCTTGATTTGGTAAAGGATATGCCATATTTTTTAGCATTGCATTTACGGGCTTGTAGTTGATCACCATGCAACGTTGGCCTCTCTTGATCTTTGAATGCTTGTTGACATAGAGTGCTCGGCACTCCCATGGGCTCTTGGCTAGTTCGATTAGGCCCTTGTCTAAGAGATCTATAATCTCTTTTTGGCAGTAATACAACTCGGTTGGACTCATCAGAGCATCCAATTTTTTCTGTTGTTTGATCTGTATATCATCTGCATATGGTATATTGATCACATAATTTTCTCGTGCCGAAAAAGCATTGGGGATATCCGAAGTACACTGCTGGATAATATTTTCAGAAATTTCTTTCAAATAATGTTGATGATGAGATGTGACGAAAGAAATGATTCTTTCTTTTTCTCTGGACTTCTGCAGGCTTTGGCTGTTGTACTTTTTCTTGTGAGGGACAGAAAATGTACAAGAAGTTTTGAGAGGAATATGTACAGACTTAGCATAAATATTCATGGAAAATATGAGTTGGCGGTAGTCAATAGGAATGGGAGACCAACGGGTAAAGAATTTAGAACCTAAGATAATGTTGGTCGGGATTTCATCAAGTTCGAGGAATGTAAATTGAATTGTATGGTCTTGGATGGACATAGGGAAATCAATTACCTCATGTGGGAGAGAAAAAATTGAACCAGTAATACTAGCACCGCCCTCCATTGATTTCTCCAAGTAGAAAGGGGGAATAGAAATATGGCGAACTAGATTAAGCTGAGCTCCTGAATCAAGTAAACAATCTAAGGAATATGGTTTACAATCAGGGGGACAAAAGGTAAGAGGAATATACAATTTAGGTCAACTGCCGAGAGAGAGAGAGACTTGCCAGGATAAAGTGTAGACAAATCAGGTGAATCAGGTCGTTGGGAATAATCTGGTGCAGGTGAGGCAGGGGAAGATTGTTCCAGACTATCTATAGCCTTAGTTTCTAGATGGTCGAAATCTTCATCAAACGATTCAACAAATTCTTTCTCAAGCTGTTGCAATTGTGCTTTGAGCACCTGGAATTCTGCGGCAAGGGATCTGATCTTTTCTTTCTTTTCAAGGATCTGAATACACATGGATGTGTAGGAGGCACACTTGACAAGTTTTCACTCTTGATTCTTGGTTGGATGGCCAGCGTATAACTTAGTCAGATGCGAGTAAAAGAGAACAGAATATGCTATCTCCTTCTCCTTTTGTGTTTCGTCATCTAGGTGGATGACTAAAGTTATAGATGGTTTAAAGTGGCCATGGCAGCCTCGATTCTTTTGATCTCATCACGAATGTTCATGCAGCGATTTATCTACCATGGTGGTGTTTGCTTGAGCTTTTTCATTAAGTCTACAAGACACTTGTTAGGCATAGAAAACATACAAAAGTGGTAGGACTACAAACTATCTTCATCGTCAGAACTTCCATGGAAACCGGCAACATGGTTTCCATCTTCTTCTTCTACCTCAGAATCATCTTCTAGATAATAAATTTCTCAAGTATGGTCTTCTTCATAATCAGAGTAGAACAGTTCCCACATAATAGGTTTTAAGGTATCTGTGAATAGAGTTGCTAGCTTTGGCTTCCGTGCTTTTTGTGGACATTCGTTTGCCCAATGACCTTATTTATTGCAAATAAAACATCAGAATGATTTATCCGAAGTCTTTCGGTATCAAAGGAATGGTTATTTTTTCTGGAAAGGCTTCTTGTAAGCTTCTGGGTGAAACTTACTCTCTGAGGACCAATGCTTCTTGTGCGGATCTTTGTATTTACAAGAGAATTTGGGGTCGTGATTGAAGAGTCCCTTACCCCAGTTGGGCATCTGGCCAACTTTTATGCAAATCATATTTGAAAAGGTCTTGTTGTACTCCTTGAAGTCAGTCATAACACGTTTAGCTAAACAATGTTCTTCAATGGCTTTCTTGATGTGGCATGGATCATTGCCAAGGTCATGCCTGTCAGAGAAAGATGATTGTCTATAAAATATTTGTTGATGGCAGTGGGAAGAACGCCAAACATAATCTAGATATACCTCTTGAGGTATGTTGTTTTAGCATAGGGATTGGATCAGATGAGCCAAACCCGAATTTGACCAAAATAATTTTCTATAACACCAAGATTTCCTAACTGGTTAGACATAAACAATTTACTGTAATGGTCTAGATCTTCATGAATTGTAAGGTCGACAAACTATGCACGCAGAGCAATGAGCAACTGAACAACATGATCGTTATGGCCAAGGATGGCTTCTTGGGCTTATTTGGAGGTGTAATGCCACCATGTATGTGCTAAGCCACCAAATCCATTGATAATGAGTTGTGCAATGCTACGGAGAGAAAGGGTAGGGTCATCAATATTTTTTCCATTTCAATCTTAGGTTGGCAATTTGGAAAAAACATGGGTTTTTGTGGCATAACTTGGATGGCCGCACTCATAGTTGAAAATTTGGTCGTTGTTACTGATATAGGACGGATGTTTGGCCAACTTGGGTATTCTACAAAGGGATACATGTTTCTTGCTTTACATAAACAAGGAACTGATTTATTTGGTCCTTTGAAAGGGCAAGACCCTTTTCTTGCACCTGTTGCAAGAAGGATGTTGTGACCGAGGTAGCTACATCGATCTCTTCTCCTTCGGTTGTTTGAATCCCAAAATTCCAAGTAGGTAGCTTATGAATAGCTACGCTAAAGCTCAAAGTGCGCCTAAGCTTGTTCTTGAGATTATCTTTAAACATAGCCAACTTTGATGGTTTGTCCAAAATAGAATAGTCAGGAATCTGAACATAAGATCCTAACTTCTTGATGATTGGGGTAGTTATGGACAAAACTTGAGATATAGCTGCCAACCTTTAGTCTAGATTTGTATTGGCTACTGTAAGGAGTGATATGTTAGTTATCTTGTGACCTAGCAATTCTAATCTTGCTAAAATCTTCTCACACAATTCCTTTTCTTCAGAGGCTACTTGTTTAACCTTAAGGACATCACTGTGCAAATAACCAATACTCTTTGACTCGAGGTTGAGCTGGAGATTTTATTTGTTACTTTTATTTGTTTCTTCTCGGGGTAGCCAAGTGAGCATGAGAATGTGAGGCCTTTCTGACTTAGTAGCAGTACTAAGATTTTGTATAAGATGATTGCAGGCTGGACACTGCTGGCGCTGACCTTGGTGTTCTATAGTAAGCTCAGTTGAAGAGCTTGCGGGATGGTTTTGGACCATCTCTGCAACCTTCTCTCGAAAGGTTGTTTGAACTTGGGTTGGTAACTAGAAGGATTGGGTAGCAGCATTAAATGGAAATGGGTGTGCTTTGGCAATCTTCTGGCTATCTTTCAATAAGGATGATTGGTGATACCGTTCATATTTAGCTTCCAAAAGTTCAGGATATTGGATTCTGGTCCATTCAAATGTAATATGCGTTGTAGATTTATTGGAACCAAATTCCACCTCACTTATAAGTTGTGAAGTATGACGGATATGGGGTTGTAGTGGGGGCATGTCATTATTGCTAAAGCCAACAACAATCAAAGTTTTGAGCTGAATTGTTTTAGATAGGCGTTTCATGTCAAGACCTTGGGGATGAATATAAGCTTGTAGAAGGTTGTAAATGTAAGGGTCATCTCATGACACAGAATACTTGGGATAGACAGTACCAAAGGTAGGGCCGTCATGTAGAGGGTTGGAAAAGACTCCTATTATGGCATCATCTAATTGGTTATGTCGAGTATCTATCCCAATGCAAAGGATATTGATATTCATGTATCGTCGAATGAGAGCGTTCATGCCAAAACGGATTGCGCCCAGATGGCAATATTTGAAACCTTGGGATTTTGCCTAGTCAACCTGTGACTTTTTAAGAAAGGGGATTTGGGTGGGTTCATCTTGAGATGTAAAACTTACGTCAACAGAATGAAACCGAATTTGAGAAGAGGAAAAATATTTATAAAAGGGCATGTCATATACTTGAGCAGGTAAAATTGGCAGGATTTTCCATTTTGGGTCTGGGTCAGTTTCAGAAATAGAAATAGTAGAAGACGAAGTCGAATCTTCTTTGTAAGAATACTTTTTCCCTAGGAGAGAAACCAGAGGAGTTGGTGCTTCAATCTCTACCTGGTTTATTGTTGATAAATTTGAATCCATTTTATTGTACACCTAAATGCCTTGCCTTCCACCCACAACAAATGGTTTATGCTCTCCTAGCTGCGACCTAAAACATTAGTGATTCTCGGTGCATGATATGGGTCCGCTACAAAAAGAGAAGATGCAACTATATTGAACTAAACAGATAGAGAAAAAAACCAACTTGGCTCCGATACCATTAAGACTGGATCTTTCTTTTTGCATCAAACTTTACTCCTTATATTCTGACTATAGATAACACATTAAGATTGGATCTTTCTTTTTGCACCAAACTTTACTCCTATAAAAATAGATTTTTCAAATATTAATTATAAAAATTATAAAATTTTACTAAATTTAAATAAAAATATTAATTTTATTCTACATTTCTAAATGTGCTAAAACAATATGACTCACCACAAAAATCATCAATGCATTGCTCTCTATATGTAAGGTTGAGATTAGAATTGGTCATTGGTATGGTTATGTTAAATTGATTTAAGTGATTTGAATATAGTTAAATTTAATTACACTAGAAAAGCCATATAAATTAAATGGTTAGTGAATTTCCATAGTTATCAATCCATAATAAGTATCAAAGCACTTACTTTATCATACATTTAAAATTGTTAAAATTAATTGAATTACAAAATTATGGAGATTCACCCCTGTACATAAGCTTTCTCACAATATCATGGGCCAACACCATGACTTATCAATACCATATTTCCAAAAAACTATAACTTATTTCACATAAAACATGTTCATAATTATGAAAAATAAGCATAATTACTTTCAAAAAAATTCTCAATCTTTAATTTGTGTTCACTACTAAAAGAATTATTGTGAAATATTTTATTATCTACTTAATAATTATTATCATATCAATAATTAAATATTTTAAAATCTAATTAATAAAAACTAAGATTAGAAGCATAATCTCATCGTAACTACAATTGGGCATACCCACTATAAAGTCTAACAAAACAAAAACAGGCCCAGAAATATATACCCTAAGGGGTTTTTTGATGGCACATCATAGTGCAATGCCTGCAGATGCAGTTTCATAAATTTTTTTCACCTGCGCAGACATATCATGTTTATTGGGGTGGGGGTAAAGGCACCAATAAAACGCAGAGGCAATAACATTATGGGGTCTTCTCTGGGTTGCTCTTTTTATGGATATTCCATCTATTCACATTTTTGGGGACTCAAAGATTATCATAGACTATTTTTGCGACAAGGCTACCATATGTAAATCCTCACTACAAGGCTGGTTACAACAGAACTCAACACCCTGGAGTTCACTCCAACACTCCTCAATTTAGCATATTAGTAGGGAGTTCAATATAGATGCAGACAATCTCTCCAAAAAAGGTGTCATGGACAAACTGGATGGACTTTACATAGAGACACCCACTTAGTTTGAGGTGAGGATGCTATCATTACCATGATAAAATTTCTAATCCAAATATACTTCTTTTTTTTATTATCAGTTTGATCTTCTCTGGTATTCTCTGTTTTTTATTAAATAGTTCCAATAGATTTCCATATAATGTCTGTTATCAACTATACATGCCATAACTATTATCAACTATACATGCCATAACTGCTATATTAGACCTTTCTGAAAATCACTATTATTAAAGGTCTAAATATCGCTACACGAACTGGTTATGGGATATAAATTTGTATGACTGCATGATCGCTGATAGGCACCTATACTAGCTCTAATATCGTTTTTGTTTTGGATGCTATAGCCATGGAAAAAATGTAACTATTTTATGATGGAATATAAGGCTTTTTCATTCTTAAAAAAAGCACAAAACAACAAAAATAAGCTAACAATTTCACTTATTCTTATTAATTAAATTTCATAATATTTTAAATATATACGATAAAAAAAACCGCTTAGAAACATCGTTGAAACATGTTTGGGAATTGTGTCTTTTTGTTTTAAAAATCGCCCTGTGCGTTCTCGGTACTGGTGGATCACATATACCTTGGATTATTTAAGCTACTTCCTTTATTCAGAACTAAAACCAGAAAAAGAATGATATTTTTCATCACAATCACCAGTACAGCTTGGTGCAAACAAACCATTTGAAACCTGAGTTGTCCAGTTCATACCATTTTTTTTTAATTCATAAAGAACCCATCTATGATTCTACTCTCGGGGTCTTAAAAAACACGGTGAAATCAACACCACATCCCTTCAACATGGTTTCTGTTTTCATTACCTAAGCTTCAATTGAATATATATATTTCTGAAATCTTCTAAGATTTTGTAGTGACACTAGAATGTTCCCCATCAGCTGATCTTTGGGATGAACGAGTTCCGTTAACTAACGAGGTAGAATTCTCTGATGAGGAATTTGACCAGTCAGACAAAAGCATCTTGAACTAGAATAATTTTCCATTCGATGAATGAATAAAGGCCAAAAAAACTCACTGTTCTAGAAATAATGTTGTTTGAGACTAGTGCGATTCCAATGGAGGACGTAATTCTTCCTGTGATTTCAAGGAATTTGTTACAAAAAAATAAGAGAGAAGACGAAATTTTCAAGAGGGATTGATTACAAGGAAACGGTGGAGCATAGCTTTTTTTTTCATTATTATGAATTATTTAAATCAGATTATATTGGAGACATCAACATTAAATGACTAGAGTGAGATTGCACTGAACTCGATAAAACCAAACTAACTAAAACTGAACTAGGACAATTAGATGGACGGTTTTGACACCTAGCAGGTGGTTGGAATTAGATTCTCCAACACTCCCCCTTAATTACAACCACATATAAAATTTAAATCAATATTACAAATCAATTAAATAATATTACATTGGAGACATCAACATTAAATGACTCGAGTGAGGCTCAATTGAACTCAACAAAACTGGACTAACTAAAACTGAATTACGACACTTAGATGGATGGTTTTTCCACCTAACAGGTGGTTAGAATTAGACTCTCCAACACTCCCCCTTAATTACAACCACATAAAAAATTTAAAGTGAGATTTTTGTTGGTCTATGTTTAAGCTAGGCTTCCAATTTTAAAAAAATGACTTCAACTAGGTTTACTTTTCTTCTTCTCTTCTTTCAGATCTTGTAGGCTCTAAATTGTTTCAACTTTTCCTTCTTGCTGTATTATTCAAACCTTATTTTCTTCATTTATTGGTGCACGTCTTCAATTGTTCCAGGTTGTCTAATCATGTCTTGGACTTTTTAAAAAAATGGCCTGTATGTGGCTTGTTGCCACATATTATCTTTGGTAGTGCACTTTTTATCATCAATTTGTTGTAACATCATATGCGAATAAACTTTTATCTCTTCAAACCTTCAATACATGAAAATTTCATTGATGTGTTCATCATGCATGTTGTCTTCAACATTCATATCTGCAGCTTCTATGTAGACTTCATCTAGATATGGTGTTACATTCCATGCTTCAAGGAAATTTAACTCTTCTTCATAATCGTCATTTTTACCTGCACATTGGAAATCAGTGATAAGTGTAGAAAATCTGTAAAACCACATAGGTTCTTTTCTTTTTTCTCTACAATGAGAGCTTCCTTTTGTCTCACATCTAGCTTTGCTTCTGCCTTTGTCTCTGTTTTCTTTTTGTGGGCTTACTTCTTTGCCTCTACCTCTATCTTTGTATGTCTCTTCCACTTCTGTAGTAACCTATGCTGCTGCAAAGAATTTGTCTTCCACTTAGTTTTTAAATTCAAGTGGGATTATCTCACCAAATAAAATCATGTCAATATGATGTTTTTGTTGCATCATCTACAACCACTCATATTTAGTCAACAAATCTTCATTAAAATTTACATCAACAATATTAATTGCTCGATTTAACATAGTATTGACTGCTCCAATCACAGCTTCACTGTCATCAACTAGAAATGTTGTTGTATTCACCAAATTATCATCAATAAGCTTTGTTGCTCGATTCACTTTTCATCCACTTGTGGTTGTGCACAGTGGGGTTCATGAGAATCTATGTCCTCCTTCTCTGCTTCTTCTTCAAATTCTTCACAAAAATCATCCACTTGTGGCTGAGCATAGTGGGATTCACAAAATTTTTCATCTCATTCAAGATCTGTTGCTATGGATCCACCTTCATCTTCAGCATCAATGCTCCCCCTTACACCAAAACACATTTCAATTGTATCACATGCTTCTTTTACTATCTTGGCATCTAAAATTAGGAGAGCATGTTGTCATCCACATATTCCTTTATGCATTTTAATGTGAACGCGTCCTCTTGCCTCTTCACATCAAAACCTAAAAATATATCAAACATCTCGTGTTGTTGCTTTGACCTTCTCAGCCTCTTGTATTTTCCCATTTGTTGACCGTTATTAGAATATGACTCAAAAAGAAAATAGAATTGTAGAAATAATGGTTGTTTGGAACAAAAATATCCTTATGATGGCTTCTCTGCTGCTCGACATCGAAAAAAATGGATCTACAAATTTTTTTTGCAAAGGTGACACTTACACAAAGGATTTCACAAATCATTTAAAAAAAAAATTGCCATGCTCACCACAGATCTTGTCATTTGATTAGCTGCAAGGGCATTGGAAATCATCAGCTACTTTGACCATCAGATAACTCAATCTTGGTCAGCACATTTCTCAATGGAGATGGGTTGTGTTGCGTTGGACAAATAATCAGTTTTGTAATTTTGCTGTCATCAATTTTGTAAGTTCTTGAAAATTAATGTAGGTAGTTGTTTAGTGGAGCTACATTGGGCCATTTCCAATTTTTGAAAAAATACGGCCTTCTCTTAAGATTCAGGGAGACGATACGTCTCATCTCGACCTTTTTTCATTGCCTCCTTGATCTTTGTTGCGCTCAAGGAATCTTAAGCAAACCAAACTTTGATGCCATGACAAGAAATGAAAACTCTAGAGTAGAGGGTTGTTGTTCTCAATATTACGAATCAGTTAAATAAGATTACATTGGAGACATCAACCTTAAATCACTAGAGTGAGACTGAACTGAACTCAACAAAACTAGACTGGCTAAAACCTTACTAAGACACTTGGATGAATAGTTTTAACACCTAGCAGGTGGTTGGAATTAGATTCTCCAACAATTGAGGTAGTTTTCTACACATCTACTTGGTGTAGTTAGATGATACGTGCTTCTGCAACTCGAGCTTCACAGCTCGTCAATTTTCCAAATCGTGTAGTCCATGCCTTCCCAGCCTGTACAGTAACAGCTCTAGCTTCATGGTTTTGGATTTGTCCTCCATTATGTGTGCTTTGAATCTAATGGTGACCCTAGATCTAAGATGTTCTCCTCTATTGGTTTGGATGATGAAAAAAATCCATAAATGAAAACGAAATCTGTATTTTCTAGAGGGTTATGCATTAGTCTCATCTTTTCCCTTAGCACCAAGATTGGAGGAACAACTACGATTTGTCTGCCTTGACTACGATTTTCCCCAAAATATATTTGGTTCTTCCATAATTTTATCTTCCTAGTAAATTAATTATTCTATTATATTTTAATCAATTTTTTCTTGCATTTTTCTTGTTCTAGTATCTCCACGTTCTCATGTGTTCCTCATTCGAGTATCTGGGTATCTATTCAACCCAATGATCAATCTTCTCATATTCATTTATAACAATTTTAGAAATAACTAACTTACATTTGAACCAACGAACTTCTTGTCTTCACCTGTAACACCCCTACAAACATCTAGGTTCGAATATTGGGGAGCTAAACATTATGATAAGCATCGATGTAAACATTATGATAAGAATTATCTGAAATTTTCTTGAAAATATAGCAAAGACATTGTTGGAAAACAAGAGGAGGAAAAACAAAAATTTCATACACAAACCACACGAGATGTGGCTCTTCTATTGATCACACAAAACTTGGCTATTACAATGAACCGAGTGAAGCGTATCTAACCTTTTCCAACTAGCTATTCACCTAAAATAACTTAACATGAAACCACACACTATAAATTTGACAATGACTTTAATGCTCAGTTAACTAACTCTCTAATTTTAGCCAACTTCTCATGGATGAGTAATTATCTTATTTTAACACTCCCCCTTAATTACGACCGCTAGACTAGGACATGACTCATGACAAGTCAAACATGACTGCTAGTCTATGTCTCAACTAGGTTTACAACACCCATGTTTATTCTATGAAACTCAAACACAACTTTTTCTAATGGCTTAGTAAATATATCAGCGAATTGATCACTAGATTTACAAAGCTTCAAGTGAACTTCTCCATTGCTCAAAAGTTCTCTAATAAAATGATATCTAGTATCAATATGCTTTCTATTTTGATAAAACACACTATTGAAAATAATACTGAGAGGGGTGGGAGGGGCGGGTGAGTCAGTATTATCAATTCAATAATTTTTCATTTCCCAAACAGATTTATATATGCTACTTCTGTGAAGTGAACTAGCATGTACACGCTACTATGATTAAAGAAACCAACTTATACCCATAGAACTTATAATTTAGTCAATTTATAATGTGTTGATTTTTAATCAGTGCATCAGTACCTTATTAATCAGTACAATAGAAATAGAATAAACCATCACACTTAAGAAACACACGTGAACACCAAGATTTAAGGTGGAAACCCAATCCGGGGAAAAACCACCTACTACTGTCGTTTCTGTCTTCTTTTAATAATAAGAAAATCTGTTTACAATCTTGTACTGGCGGAGTGTCATATCAGTATGCAGGCATCCACCTGTAGAAGGCTACAACCTTGTCCCATTTTCGAGCTTCTATTGGAAGGGAGTTGCAACCCCCTATCTCTTGTACTAACCAATGTGTTTACTAGTGCGTAGGTGCCGGCCTACAGAAGGCTACGACCTTCTCTCTTCTTCCAGGGACCATGTTTCATAAATTTTTAGATTGGATGCTCCTCGCACACAAAAATACACATGAAGGCCTCGCTTCATCAAATTTTCATCAGAACTTTCAAACTACATCAACCGAATAATCAATTAATCTGAACAGTCAGATCACTATCACCAGAACACTATGCTGAACCCAGAAACCTACATCATCATTCAGAACCAATTGCAACCTAAAAAATCATGCATCAAAATATATACGCTACTTTACTGAACCCAACCCGTGTGTATATGCTACTTCCTCTAATCAAACCTGCGTATACCTTCAAAACTACTGAACCATAAAACTTTTGAATCAAGTATGTACCAACCAGCAATATACTAAACATCTACTGTCAATTTACATAGCTTCACACAGGCAGTAGCAGATATCACCCTTCTCACTTATACAATCAATCAATCAGATATCAAACTCCTTTTGCATTCAGTTTTACATTCATATCTAAGAAGACTTCATTGAAAGACAACAGTGAAAGAACAAAACTGATCATCTAGATCAGTTAGATATTGAAGCTTAGGATTTTCCTTCGTATACACTACTTGGAAGAGTAGAACCTGCATGTACACGTTCTTTTACCAAGACGAACAAACGTATAGATCTGCAAATATTAACTCATAACTTCGCTGCTATTCCAGACTTCAAACAAACCCAGATCATGACATTTAAAGAATAAAATAGGTGTACACAATCAGATTTGAACCAACCAATATCAGATCATTCATAAGTCATTTCATGTCTCATGATCCTGATCCAACATTGGATTCAAGGTGCACAAAATATTTCATATCAAATCACAAACATATCCCTTGCAACATAAAATATACTTCAAATAGAAGTATTCCTTAGAAACCCTTTTCACTTGCACACATTGGCCTTATGATCTTCTCCTCCTTATATAGTTTTAGGCCTTTCTCAATACCTTGGACCAAAACCTCTTAGGACTTGTGGTATTCTTAAACAGGATCAAATATTCGTTACTCCATTGAATATTGTGGGCTAATACCATGGTATTGACCCCTGGTATTGTCTCCTCTTGAATTTCCTTGATTTTCCACATATACACGCTTTTCTTCTTGTGAAAGTGCATGTATATGTATACGCTCTTTTTGTTCTGTGAACCATCGTGTATATGTTTTTTTGACTAAGAGGACTTGCGTATACATCTTAAACTGCTTTTCACCATCCTTTACCTTCAACCTCTTCATTCTAATTATTAAAGTGTAGTTCCATCTTCCTATTGTTCTATACCAATGCCCTGTTACATCTGAATATACCTGTTACCCTGTGGGTTGCCTTTCATCAAAATTGAATAGAACTTTGAGTGAGTTTCCATCAAGGACAACACTTGTATCATAATGCCAACAATTTCCCCCTTTGGACTTGATGGCAACCATGCTGGTGTTGATTATTGCAAGCTGTAGAAACTATTATAGATAACAAGCAATGCCAAAATACACTCCCCCTTTGACATCAAGGGAAAAGGGCGAACCAAGCTATTCTCCCCATTTGATATACATTATGTTGTCCATGATCCCCTTGAGTACATGTCAATTCTACAAAGATATGTTTCAAAAGAATAACATGACTTTATAACTTAACTAGGTGAGTATGACCTCCCTATGACCAATGACTCATACATACATCAATCACCCAATCAAGTGGGGATACACCATATTTGACCCATCCACCCAACCAAGTGGGGATAAACCATATTTGACTCATCCAACCAACCAAGCGGGGATATACCAATTGTTTATACATGACAAAAATACAACAATTATTACATCATCCATCCAATGCAGAGTGGGGATACAAATTACATCATATTTCCAATAGGCCTCATTCAAAGATAGACCATGACACAAGAAGTCATATCACACCCTATATCTTTACATGACTTATGCAACAAATGTTACAAGTATATGAAGCCATATTGGAACTCAACAACCATGATGCCAACAATGAAAAATGTGTGTGAAGGCTAATGCTAACCCTGAAGTTGTGCTACTTGTGCATTGTCAATAAGTCATTCATCATGGCATCTTTGTCAGTAAGATAAAAATCAATGAACAAATCATATCGTCATACTGTAATTATCAATATCAGGTAGAGAACACATATCAGAGTCTGACCCACTATTTTTTCTGTCAGAAAAACATATACGCTTCTTTAGCCACAAAAAACCACATGTATACGCGACTATACTTCATTAAACCCGCGTATAATAACCTTCCTCTGAAAAATGGATTTAACAATAGGATGATGCAGCAACTACTCCTAGCTTTTGTCTAAGATATTCAAATGTTTCTCTGGGAAGCAGTTTAGTGAATATATCAACAACCTATTCTTTGGAGGGAACATACTCCAATTTGACCTTTTGTTCAAACACTTGTTCTTGTAGAAAATGGTACTTAATGGGTATGTTCTTGGTCTTGGAGTGCATGACAGAATGTTTCAAAATATTGATGGCACTTGTATTATCAGATAGAATGGAGACGGGTGGAGACATGTGATCTGAATGTCTTGCAATGTTTTCATCATCGAAAGTAGTTGTGTGCAGCAAGATGCAACAACCACATATTATGCTTCAGTTGTAGATAAGGCAATCGAAATTTGTTTCTTTCTGAACCAAGACACCAACCGTGAACCCATATAGAATTTTCCTCCACTAGTACTCTATCAATCATCAACATTTCTTGCCTAATATGCATCTGTATATGCATGAAGACTGAGGTCTGCATCTTTAGGATACCATAGTCCAAAGTCCTATGTTCCTTGAAGATATTTAAAAATTCTTTTGACTGCCTTGATATGTGATTCCTTTGGATTTTCTTGGAACCTTCCAGCAATTCCTACTGCATGCATGATATCAGGTCTGGTACCTGTTAGATAAAGCAACTTCCAATCATATATATGTAAGTTGGTTTGGTTTACTGCTGGTGATTCATCATTAGAACTGAGACTACATCCTATTACCATTAGAGTACATACTGGTTTAGAATCTTCCATTCCGTACTTCTTCAAGATCTGCTTGAGATATTTTGTTTGTGAAAGAAAGATAGCATCTTTTCTTTATTGTACTTGTAGACCAAGAAAATAAGTAAGTTCACCAAGTAAGGAAATTTCAAATTCTTGTTGCATTACTAAAGAAAAATTTTGACTCAAGGATTCTTCATTGCTACCAAAGATGATATCATCAACATAAACAACAATAATTAGCAGTTTATAATTTTCAATATTTGTGTATAAACTGCTATCTGCAGAACCTTTTGTGAAACCTTGTTGTTGTAGATATTTGTCAAGGTTGTAATAGGAAGCCCTTGGAGTCTGTTTTACACCATAGAGAGACTTTTTGAGCTTGCATACGAGTTTTTCATCATTTCCAAGAATGAAGCCTTCTGGTTGTTCAATATAAACTTCTTCTTCTAAATCTCCATTAAGAAAGGCTGATTTTACAACCATTTGATATACTTTGAATTTTCGAAAACTAGAGAGAGCAAGAAACATCCTTATGGCTTCAAGTCTAGCAACATGTGCAAAATTTTCTTCAAAATCTATACCTTCTTGTTGAGCATACCCTTTAGAGAAAATTCTTTCCTTTTTTCTTATAACTTCTCCATTTTCATTCAGCTTATTCTTAAATAACCATTTTGTTCCTATAACATTTTTATCATCAAGTCTAGGAACTAATTCCCAAATATCATTCTTTTCAATTTGGTCGAGTTCTTCATCCATGGCCTTGACCCAACATCCATCTTTGCAGGCTTCATTTACATTCTGAGGTTCGGTGGAGGATAGTAATGCTAGATAACTTGAGGTCTTTGTAAAAGTTATTCTTGTCTATACACCAGCCCCTTTTTTCTCCTAGAATTTGAGATTCTGGATGATTCTTCTGAACATACTCGGATGGAGTCTTTTCCTTGTCTGATGTATCTTCTTCTAGTGATTCATTGGTTTCTTCTTCTATATCATTTTGATTTGATGCAGGAAAGAATTCACCATCTTCCTCATTGTCATATTCCTTTGTTGATTTCATTTATTCCAGATTTCTGCATGCTTCATCAATTACAAAATCAATGCTTTCAATAATTTTCCAAAGTCTTTTATTATAACATTTGTATCCTTTACTTCTGGATGAATAACCAAGAAGAATTCCTTCATCTGCTCTGGGTTCAAACTCACCAAGTTTTTCTTTAGTCCTTTTGATGAAACATTTGTTTCCAAACACTCTAAAGTGTTTTACAGTAGGAGGCTTACCATACCAAAGTTCATATGGAGTTTGATTGCTATTTACTAGAACATTTTCTTTGTTCAGAATAGTCACAGCAGCAAATGCAACTTCACCCCAGAAGGTTGTAGGAGTTCTAGATTCATCAAGCATTGCTCGATCCATTTGTTGAACCATTTTGTTCATTCTTTCCACCACGCCATTTTGCTGAGGAGTTCTTGTGATGGAGAATTGCCTCTTTATTCCATGTTGTTCACAAAAGTCAAATAATTCATCTAATATGAATTCTCCCCCTCGATCATATCTGAGACATTTGATTTTTCGATCTGATTTATTTTCAACTAAATATTTGAAGGATTTAAACTTTTCAAATTCTTCATCTTTATGCTTTAGTAGACCTATCCAACACATCCTGGAAAAATAATCAATAAATAAAATAAATTGTTCTTCTCAACAAGGTGAATTTTTCCTTGTTGGTCCACATAAATCAGTATAAATGAGTTCAAGAGGCTTACTTGCCGATCCTTCTTTTTCATTGAAGTGAACTCTAGTTTTCTTACCAGCTTGACATGGTTTGCATATGGAATTTTTTGGGATGCTGATATCTGGAAGATAACGAACTTCCTTGATCCTACATGCTTTTCTTATTTGAGAAAAGCTTAGATGTCCCAATCTTCTATGCCATATCCAGTTTTCATATCTTTTGCTTAGATAGCATTGTTGTTGTCCTCCTTTAAGTATGTATAAGTTGTTTAGGGTTCTTGTACCTTTCATCACGGTCTTTCCTGTATCAAGCTCACAAATCACACATCCATTTGACCGAAACACAACTTCATTTCCTTAATCACACATTTGACTGACACTCAACAGGTTATGCTTTAAACCATCTACATACATGACATTTCCAGCTTTAACCTTTTCTTTCAAGGAGACAAAATCTTTACTTTTAATGACAGCTGGAGTATCATTTTCAAATGATACATTCTTTTTCTTTTCTAAAGCATTGTATGAATGAAGTTTCTCTTTATCACCTGTCATGTGTTTGAAGCATTTGTTGTCGATGTACACTGATTTTCTTATACTTCTGTATACAGAGCTATGCCACATCCTTCTGATTGAGATTCCTTCTTTCTTCATATCTTTGGATCTAATGAGATTTTCTCCTTTTGAAGTGATGGCAGAAATTTTCTCTTGCACTCAGATTCTTCATGACCAAAGTTGTTACAAATCGAACATTCTACTTCTTTTTCAAGAGGAGAAAAGTTATTATAGGAACTTTTCTTCATTCCTGTTACACTCCTTTTATTTTGTGCTTCTCTAGTCATGATGGTTTTGTAAGCAACACATTGAGCAGCCTTATGCCCAAAGTTATGACATGAAAAACATTTCTCATTAAAGAAGTTTTTGCGATCATAGAATCTTTTGGCATTGTTTACCTGTTGGTTGAAGCTTCTACTGCTATTCATCCTTGGAGTAAATTGAGTATGATTTACCTAATGAGTAATTTTAGGCCTTTGTTGATGATTGACATACTTTTCATTGGTCTTTGCTGCATCAAGATAGCTTCTGGTGGAGGCCGATGACTTCTGTGATTGAGATGATTCTTCAGTATATTCAATACCTGTCTTTATCAGAGGAGAACACTAAACTTTGATGACTTCATTTAAAGTTTCAGATCCTTTAGCAAATCTAATATTAAGAGATTTTGTCTTCTCAAGTTCTTTTCTTAGACCCACAATTTCACATTCTAGATTTTCATTATGTTTTTCTCTTTCAGTGAGTTGGTGTGTCAATGTATCTATGATCATATTCTTTTCCTCTAAACATATTTTGAGTTTAATGATTTCTTAAAGAAAGTCTTCCTCTTCTAAGGCATCCAAAAAATCATCATTGTCATAACCCATGAGTAGTTTATAATCTTGTTCAGTTTCATCTTCATTACTATTGGATAAACCATCACTATCTTCATGCGTATAGTAACTCCTTCAATTCACAACCTATTTTCTATTTCCTTTTTCATATTTATATTTATGAGGACACTTGGCAGCATAATGACCAACTGTACGACAACCAAAGCATTTGAAATGTAGCTTACATATGAATCTTTCGGAACCCCATTGAAGCTTCTTGACAAAATTTACCTCATCTTCTTCTTTTGAAATGTGCCATGATTCATTGTGCTCTTCCTTTTCTTTTCCCTTTGCTAACGCTTTAAAAGTGACTTCACTCATATCTGATGGACCTCCTTTTGTCATTTCAAAGGCAGTTAGGATTCCATGGAGTTGAGTCATAGTAATAGTTTGAAGATTCTGTTTTTCTTCTATTGTAGACACTTTTGGCTCAAATTTAGAAGACAAAGATATCAAGATTTTCTCAACTAAAGTAGCTTCCTTTATCTCTTCACCCAGATTCTTCATACAATTAACAATCTCATCTATACGTAAAAAGTAACTAGCAACACTCTCATTACTGTGCATCTTAAGAGTTTCATACTGAATTCTAAGAGTTTGAAGCTTAGCACATTTTACCTGAGAGTCTCCTTCATAGCTCAGAATGATTTTGTCCCATTTCTCTTTGGTTGTCTTGAGCTGCATGAATCTGAAAAATTCTGATTTTGACAGACTTCCCAATAACGTATTGATAGCTTTGGCATTAGTTTCGTATAACTTCTTACCTGTAGAGTCTGTAGGAATTTCTACTAGAAATTGATATCCTCCTTCCACAATTTCCCAAACATCGGCTCAAAGAGATTGTAGATAGGCTTTCATAACTCTTATTTTCCAATATATACCAAGTTGCTCCCATTGAAGATTGGTGGTTCGATAGATCCCACACATGCGTGATTATACATCTTGAAAGATCTTCCTTCAAGCAATCAAGCTTCTTCTGAAGGACCTACTCTAATACCAATTGTTGGAAATAATATTGAGAGGGGGGGTGAATCAGTATTATCAGTTCAATAATTTTTCATTTCCCAAATAGATTTATATACACTACTTCTGTGAATTGAACTAGCGTGTACATGCTATTGTGATTAGAGAAACCAGCGTATACCTAGAGAACTTATAATTTAGTCAATTTATCATGTGTTGATTTTTAATGAGTGCATCAGTAACTTATTAATCAGTGCAGTAAAAATATAATAAACCATCACACATAAGCAACACACATGAACACCAAGATTTAAGGTGGAAACCCAATGCAGGGAAAAACCATCTAATGTTATCATCTCTGTCTTCTTTTAATAAGAAGAAAATCTATTTACAATCTTGTACTGGTGCAGTCTCATACCAGTATGTAGGCACCCACCTACAAAAGGTTACAACCTTCTCTTGTTTTCTAGCTTCTACTGGAAGGGAGCTGCAGCCCCTTAGATCTTGTACTAGCCAATGTGTTTGTTAGTACATAGGTGTTGATCTACATAAGGTTATGACCTTCTCTCTTCTTCCAGGGACCAAGTTTCATAAATTTTCAAACTGAATGCTCCTCGCACACAAAAATACACATGAAGGCCTTGTCTCATCAAATTTTCATCAGAACTTTCAAACTGCATCAACCAAATAATCAGTTGATATGAACAGTTAGATCATTGTCACTAGAACACTGTGTTGAACCCAGAAACCTGCATCATCATTCAGAACCAGTTGCAACATCAAAAATTAGGCATCATAATGTACATGCTACTTTACTGAACCCAACTTGCGTGTATACACTACTTCCTTTAATCAAACATGCGTATACCTTCAAGACTACTGAACCATAAAACTTTTGAATCAAGTATGTACCAACCAGCGATATATTGAACATCTATTTTCAATTTATAGAGCTTTACATAGGCAGTAGCAGAGATCACCCTTCTCACTTATACAATCAATCAATCAGTTATTAAACTCCTTATGCATTCAGTTTTACATTCATATCTAAGAAGAATTCATTGACAGACAACAGTAAAACAATAGAACTGATCAGATAGATCACTCAGATCTTGAAGAATATGCTTTTCCTTTGTGTACACTACTTGGAAGAGTAGAACCTGTGTGTACACACGCTTTTACTGAGATGAACCGACATATAGATTTGCAAATATTAACTCATAACTTTGCTACTATTATAGACTTCAGACAAACCCAGATCATGACATTTAAAGAGTAAAACATGTCTACACAATCAGATCTAGTGCAACCAATATCATATCATTCAATGATAACTCATTTCAGGACTCATGATCCTGATCCAACATTGAAAATTCAAGGTGCACAAAATATTTCAGATAAAATCACAAACATAGCCCTGTAACATAAAATATACTTCAGATAGAAGTAATCCTTAGAAACCCTTTTCATTTTCACACTCTGGCCTTATGATATTCTCCTCCTTATATAGTTTTAGGCCTTCTTGAATACTCGGACAAAAACCTCTTAGGACCCGTGGTATTCTTGGACAAGATCAAATAGTCATTACTCCACTCAATATTGTGGGCTAGTACCATGGTATTGACCCTTGGTATTGTCTCCTCTTTAATTTCCTTGATTTTCCAACATATACGCGCTTTTCTTCTTGTGAAAGTGCATGTATACGTATACGCTCTTTTTGTTCTATGAACGAGTGTCTATACATTGTTTTGACTAAATGGACCTGCTTATACATCTTAAAATGCTTTTCACCATCCTTTACCTTCAACTTCTTCATTCTGATTAGTAAATTGTAGTTCCATCTTCCTATTCTTCTGTACCAATGCCCTGTTACATCTGAATAGACTTATTACCCTGTGGGTTGCTTTTCATAAAAAATAAATTGACCTGTGAGTGAGTTGCCATCAAGGAAAACACTTGTATCATAATGCCAACATTGGATAATGCAATCACTGAGGTGTTGTCACAATATATTGATGTTGATCCTTGTTGTTTATCTTTGAGTCCATCAAATACTCTTCTTAACCACACTGCTTGACATGTTGTTGATGTTTCTTCTACATATTCTACTTCTGCTAATGATAGTGTTACAATAGGTTGATTCTTAGATGCCCATGAAATCACACCTAAACCAAGATGGAACACATAAATAAAAGTTCTCTTCCTTTCATCCAAACTCCCTACAAAATCATTGCTTGTGTACCCAATCAAATCCTTCTTTTCTATTCTTGCATACAATATGCTACAATCTCTAGTTCCTGCTATGTATCTCATAATTCTTTTTCCTACACTCTAATGTGTGTATTTTTCAGTCTCCATAATTATGCAAATCAAACTCACTCCCTGCATAAGATTTGGTCTTGTAGTTGTGAGATACATGAGACTGCCAAACAATCTTTTGAATAGAGTTGGATTGACATCTGATCCTTCATCATCCTTGCTTAACTTCGTACCTATTGCAATTGGTGTAGGGACACGTTTGTAATTCGCCATCTTGAATATTTTCATCAAATCTCTAACATATTTATTTTAACAAATAAAAATTCCTTGTTCAGATTGCTCAACTTTTATGCCAAGAAAATATTTCATTAGACCAAGATCTGTCATCTCAAATTATTTCATCATGGCTACTTTAAATTCATCCAATCCAAAATCACCTATAAAAATCATGTCATCAGCATATAAGCAAACAATCAAAATCTGTCCATTCTCATTTACCTTTGTGTACAAGGTAGGCTCAATGTTGCTTTTGAAAAATCCATTCTCAATCATGTAGCTGTCAATTCTACTATAATAAGCTCTAGGCACTTGCTTGATTTCATAAAGTGCTTTCTTCAACTTGTAAACTCTACCTTCTTTACCTTCAACTTCATATCCTGGAGACTGCTACACATAAATTTATTTTTCTAGAATTCCATTCAAGAAGGCCGATTTCACATCCATCTAATATACTTTCCACTTGTTCTAAGCCGTTGTAGCTAGAACTGCTCTTATAGTGTCTAATCTGGCTACTCGAGCAAATGTTTCTCCAAAATTTATTCTTGGTTGATGCGAGAATCCTTTTGCTACAAGTCTAGCCTTAAATCTCTCAATTTTAGCTTTCTCATTCAATTTTTTCTTGTACACCCACTTTACACCAATGAGATTTTTGTCATTTGGAAAATCAACCAAATCCTATGTATTATTCTTTTCAATAGCTTCAATTTCTTCATCCATGTCTTGCACCCAATTTTCATCTCTGATTGTTTCTTCAAATGAAGAAGGTTGGAATGACAACAATGCAAAATTTGAACTAACATCCAAATCATCATAAATATCTTTCAGACTTCTCATATTTCTCTTACCATTGCTTGATTCATCACTTGATTGATTGTTGGGAGAATCTCAATCTATTGATCTGCTTGAAGACCCGTGCTGATCAAAAAATCTTGGAGTCCTTGTTGTTGTCTCTTTGTTTGGTGTCTTAACATGTGATTCTAGCTTCTCCTTTTTTGCTACATCATCTACTTCCATCAGTGGGACTTGTACATCAATTGTTTTGTCTATGCTACCATTCCACGACTCTTATTCTTTGAACAAAACATATTTGCTAATTATGGTCTTCTTGGTGATAGGGTTATACAATTTGTAAGCTTTTTATTGCTCACTATAACCAATAAATATTGATTTTTTACTTTAACCATCCAATTTTCCTCTTAGTTGTTTAGGCACATTTGCATAAGCTACACATCCAAATACTTTGAGATGAGATACGCTGCAGGACATACCTGACCATGCTTGTTCTGGTACTATGTTTGTCACATTCTTGTAGGAGATCTATTGATCACATAAATAGAACATGAAACTACTTTTGCCCAATACTCATTAGACAAGTTTATGCCTTTCAGCATGCTTCTTGCCATGTTCATAATTGTCCTATTCTTTTTCTCTGCTACACCATTTTGTTCCGGTGTGTATCTAGTTGTAAATTTTCTTCTGATTCCATGTTGTTTACAATAACCATGGAATTCCTTTGAGTCATATTCTCCACCATGATCTGATCTCAATACCTTGATCTGTCGATCACTTTGGTTCTCTGCTAAGGCTTTGAATTCCTTGAACTTTGCATAAGTTTCATACTTCTGCTTCAAGAAGTAAACCCAAGTCTTTCTGCTATAGTCATGAATGAAAGTGAGGAAGTAACAACTTCCACCAATCGACTATGTCCTCATAGGTCCACTCAAGTTTGTATGCACTATCTCAAGAGGTTGCTTTTCTATGTATGCAACTCCCTTTGGAAAAATTTCATGGTGTTTCTTTCCCAAGATGAAACACTCACAAGTACTAGCAAGTTCTTTAATCGGAGGTAATCCTCTAACCATCTGTTTCTGATGCAACAATCTTAAACCAGAAAAGTGAAAGTGTCCAAATCGAAAGTGCCATAACCAATAATCATTAGAACATGCAACTGTAAAATAATTGACCTCATCATTGTACTTCATAGCTAGAGGAAAGAGTATGTTCCTTGTCATTTGCACCTTTTCTATCATCTGCTTTCTTAGGGGATTTTCATATATAACACACTCTTGTCCTTGAAAGATAACTTTGTATCTTTTCTATGTCAATTGACCAACACTTATCAAATTATGTTTGAGGCCAGGGACATAATATACCTCTAAAATTGTCTTCGACTCCCCTGCTTAGTCAAATGTTGATGACTCCTTTTCCATCTACATAAACAGTCTTGTCAGTCCCGAACTTTACCTCTGTCTTCACAGATTGATCCAAATTTGCAACCAAATTCTTGTTGCTTGTCATGTAGTTACTGCAACAATAGTCTAATAGCCACACATTATCAGAAGGTTCATGCATGGTATGACAAGCTAGGAACATGGAGTTAGTACTCTCTATAGTGACATTAGCTCTCTGGTTCCCCTGATCAGCTATCCTCTTCCTACAATTTCAGGCATAGTGACCAAATTTATTGCAATAATAACATCTCACCTTTGATTTTTCAACTCGTTGATTATTTTTAAAGCCTCTGCAGTTGCTTCCACTTTCATGTTCATGCTCTTCTCACCCATCTCTTTGATGACCATGTCTTTCACTTTGTCCTCTGCCTCTTGATCTACTTTTGTCTCAACCTCTGTCTCTTGAAATAAAACCCTGACTTTTGAAATCGGTCTCTAAAGTGGAATCCCTATTTCTGTCTATCTTTGTCTTATGTGATAAAAGTGATCCCATCAACTCATCAACTGTTAATGATGCCAAATCCTTGGCTTCTTCTATGGCTGCCACCACAACATCAAATTTGGTAGACAAAGATCTGAGAAACTTCTCCAGCACTGTTTGATCTTTAATTTCCTCACCATAATTTTTTAACTAATTTATTATAGTCATGACCCGATTCATGAAAGAATCGATGTCCTTTGTATCTTTTATCTGCAGACTTTTAAAAATATCTCCTAGTATTATGCATCTTAACATTATTGACTTTTGTCACACCTTTATAGCTTGTCGCCAAGGTCTCCCATGCTTCCTTCCTGAAGATATGATATAATATTCTGGAACATTGCTCGGTCCACTCCTTGCTAGATAAGTTGCAACGCTTGTGCATTCTTCTCCTTGTCTTTCTTCCATTGTTCGCTCTTTGCAATAGTGAGAGCTCGTTCTTCTGCTTCATCCTTAGGTTTTGAAAACCCAGACTAAACATAATCCCCAACATCATAAACATATAACGTGGTCGCCATCTTAATGACCCACACATCATAATCCTTTCCTGTAAACAAAGCTAAAAATTTGAGAAAACCATTTAAAAAAAATAAAATCTCTTCAAAAACCCTAAATTTCTCTTTTTATAAGGTTTACTAAACTTTTATAAATAAACACTTGATTATTTTTTATATAAAAACAGTTTAAAACCATTTATATTAAAAAAAAAAATTAATATATAAACACTTTTAAATAAATAAAAAATTCATTAAAAAAAACTTATTATAAAGGGTTTATAAAAAGCTTTTATAAAAACACTTTCATAAAACACCTTTTAACTTTTCCGAATTTTGATAATCCTTTATATTAACCCACCACATCTTAAAAAAACCATTTTAACAGTTGTCAAAACGAACGGTCACGTATAAGTGAGGCAGTTGAGTCAACTCAACTTAATCCTCACGCATCCACGTTTATTAACTGCTTGCCCACTCCGGACCATATAGACTTCGCCCAATTAACCCGATTTTTTTTTATCGAATCAGAGTTAAACGATATTGGTGCTGTTTTTTCACTAATGAAGTGTGAAATCTGTGCGTTTTTTAACAGTTTTATTATATTGATTAAAAAAAAATTATGGACTCTTTTTTTTGTTTTTTATTGGTTTGGATATTGTGATTTTTGATATTAATTTATTGGAAAAATAAAAGAGGCAAAAACACAAATATCACACACAAAATACATGAATTGTAACTATTTTATTACATTGAACTGTATAAAAAGTATTTAACATTTTTTAATTAGCAACTAACTTAAAATAAATTGATATACAACCACACACTATAAATTCAACTATAATTTTAACCCTCAATTAGTTAACTTTATAATTTTAACTAACTTGTCGTAAAATAGTAATTAACTTATTTAACACCTATCTTTTTCCATTTCATCCCATTACATGCTTCGTTTAAAATCTCTCCATGGATTTATGCTGCTCAAAGAAAAAAACAACCTCATTTACAAAACATTTAGATGGAGCATGTTATGTGAGAATCCATCTCATCACTTTCTTATTTAGCAATGGAAGGATTTTAAAATTTCATGCAAGCAAAATTATTGAGATATATTTACGTTATTTCTCTGTTATCATAATTAATTATTTTTTTTACCATCTCAGCCCTTTCTTACTGAATATTGGAAGGATTTTATAGACCAAAAAAAACTATTGAAATAAATTTACGTTATTTCTCTGTTATAAGAATTAATTATTTTTCCTTAATAACATCTTTCATATGTCTTCCAGTTTAGTTATAACGGCATATGCTGACATTGTAACAGCGCCTGACTTCTCCAGTTGCACACTCTCAGAATTTAAAATTCAAATACGTTCTATTGGCTATTGCCCGAGTACATTGAAAATAATAATAATTATAATCATACGCAGACGCATGAGTGTTACATATAAACGGGAAAATAATTGCCTACCTGCGCTGCCATCCTCAGGTAACCTATAGATATGTTATTTCTCAAATAATTGTGTGGGGAAACATAAATCTTCATTGCGTATATTTATTTTATTTTATTTTTACTTAAACAACATATAATTGTATTAATGAACATCCAACATAAAAATGACACATAGGATTTATTTCAGTTATGTCAAACAGTAAGGACAAAAATCTAAAAGAGGTACAATTTGCCGCCCATGATTTCGCCAAATTCTAAGTGCTTTCTGAACACGCAGCTGGACCAAATTAGATGATCCGTGTATGTTCTATCAAACATCCTTTTTTTGCTTTTATTATCCGGGCAATTTTATTATTCCCTACTAAATATTTCCGTTGTCGTTCTCTTTTTGATATATATGTGACTGGCATTGTATGTCTAGGTATTGCTACTTTTATCAGAACGATCTGAACTATCACCAACTCTTATACTTCCAGTCGATCGATCGGTTAACGCGTTAAAACCCACTGCGTTAATCTCGTTAACTTGACACGAACCTCCCCCGCTGGGAGACCTATAGTTTTGACAATGAGAGGGGTCTGACGGAGTTACGGGACCCCTAAGGGATTCGAACCACTCATTCTTCATCTTAATATTATTATTATTATTTTCTATTTCATCTCCCTGAAATATGAATTTCAAATGCAGTGGCCTACAAGCCGAACATTCACTAGCCATGGTCACCACCATAAGCATGGCAATCAATGTTACCAAGCGTGCAGATGATAGTCTAATCTCCATATCGCCCCAATCTATACACTTCTTCTCTTCACAGCTGCAGATGAAGTACTCGATCGCAACAATATGAATATCGAAATCAAAAGAAGATGGATAATAATAATATGAGTGTGGGTGTGTATATAGCAAATATAGATGCAACTATATATAGCCAGTAACTACGCGGAGAAAACGCGGAAACTAGGTTTAAGGAAACGATGACTCCATAATCTGGACTTTATGGAATGAACAGTACTCCTAAGTTGAATCCAGATCTCTGTGGATAAGTCTTCCCCAACTCGCTGCGTATAAAATTCCAGCGAAGGTCAATTACTGACTTTGAAATTATGTAATAAACCTTTGACTGAGTTTGGAGACTAGACTTTCCTTTTCCTTGAACATGCTCCTCGACTTTTACGCCCTGTCACAAAATCCACATGTTGAACGATTCCAAAAGCCATTCTAAACTTCATTAATCGCGACGAATAAAATTCCGGCCTTTTTCTTGCTTCATTCCTGTGAAAGAAAAAATGGGTATCCGATCAAAGAACACGCTTATACGATTTAAAAGTTTGACCTTTTAACTACGGCAAGGTATGGGCTGTATGACAATGCTGTTGGAAATAATAATTACTCCCGCATGGAATGCAGTCTAGATTTAGACTCTGAGTTGATGGGTTAAGTTTAGTTTAATAGGAGTAGTTTAAGTTTATTTTTTATTTGGAAAAGTCGAATTTAATGCAGTCTAGATTTAGACTCTGAGTTGATGGGTTAAGTTTAGTTTAATAGGGGTAGTTTAAGTTTATTTTTGATTTGGAAAAGTCTAATTTATAGTGTGTTTGTGAAGTTATTTTAAGTGAGTCAAAAAAGTTTAAATATTTTTTATTCGGTTCATTGTTATAATCAAGTTTGTGTGATCAATAGAGAAAAACATTTCCTTTTATGGTTTGTGTGTGTTAAAATTTGTGTTTTGCCTCTTCTGCTTTTTCAACAAATGCCACCCCAACACATGGTCTTTTTGGTAAGTTTTTTTTCCTTAAATTTTCGTTTTTTTAAATATAAATCTTTGAATTTTCATTCTTTTATATATAAAATTCAAAGTTGTCCATGTCTAAGAATTATATAAAATAAATGTTTGGTAAATTTCTAGGCTAGCTTTGCAGTACTGCGGGAATTTCCATTTCAGTTGTTCCTTATAATGATTGCGGCACTGCGGCAATTTCCAGGCCTTCGCTTATGCAGTCGAGCTCCGGCTCAAATCTGAGGATTATGATAGTGGGATCGTAGGGGAGGTCTGGCTAAGCTCGATTTACTGTGGCGTATGTTATGTTTTCCCTCTGCGGCAATTTTTAACAGAACCGGCGGCACTGCTTTGGATCAAATGTCTGCGATTTGGAATGAAGGCAATGTGCCCAGTGGTATGCTTTTTCCTCTCTTATCAAAGCTAGGATTAAGAGGCTTACTGAGACTCTGCCGCTGGGTTCTAGATCTAATCTTTACGGCTAGATCTAGATCTAGATCTAATCCTGTGGCTGGGTTCTAGATCTAATCTTCTGCGGCTAGATCTAGATCTAATCTTCTGCTTATTTCTCTGTGTCTGGGTCTCGGCTTCTGCTGTCTCACGCTGTGGGGTTATCAAAGGCAACAACCAATTTCATAGACAAACCACTTGTTCAATCTTTTGCAGCTAAATCTAGATCTAATCTTCTGCCTTATTTCTTTGCGGCTGGGTTCTACGGGCAAGTAAAATATTTTTCCCAGCTTCATGAAAATAGTTATTGGCTCAGTTCCGTTCGCTTCTGGAGGGCAAGCTCCCACCCATATCTTCAGTGAAGCCCTAGCTCCCACTGTCTAGGTGGTCCAGGCCTCACTTGATGAGGCTTTGAAGTTTTCCGAAAGTGCCCAAATCTGTCGGTCCAATGGTTTTTGGCCGCGGCTAACAGCGCTCCACAATTGGATCTCAGAGGTATGGAAGCTTGTCATTTCTGATGAAATTAATATCTACCCCTCTGCTAGTGGTTTTTATAGTAGATTTTGAAAATCCTGAAAGCAAACAATGTATTCTAGATTTTGACCCTTGGTTTTGGGAAAACTCAGGCCTATTCATGAAGCCATGAAACCCTTCATTCGATCCCTCAACAACAGTCATAACCTCAGCACTAGTTTGGGTGAGATTGCCAAGCCTACCCTTGCATCTCTGGAATCTATCCTCACTAAAAGCCATTGGAAATGCAATTGGGAAATTTTACTGTAGGTGCCTAGAAACAGAGGAATATGCCAGAACCACCTATGCACGCATCTGTGTGGAAATGGACTTCAACGCCGGATTCCGAGCTGAAATAAACCTAACAAGTAAAGACTATGTGTGGAACTAGAAACTCGATTATGAAAGTGTCCTCTTCAACTGTCGATCCTGCTTTGAGATAGACTATCTAGCCAAAAATTGCTGAAAATCCTCCCAGAAATTTTTTTCTAGAAAAAACCACCACAGATCTACATGGTGGGAAGGAGCACAAAAAGAACACTACACTATCATCAAAGAAGAAGACTCTAGAGAAAACTTTGAATCACAAGAAATCGGGCAAGAAAGAAATAGGTCTCAAGACAAGTACGGAGAAAGCCCCGCCCAACAACAAAAAAGAGAACTTGACGACCCCTTAAGCATCAACAATTATGAGGATTCGAATATCGCACAAAATAAATCTTCATTTACCAGCAAAGCAGATCTCCTAGACCAAACTTCTTCTCTAACTATCTTCAAAAGGATGAACACAATAGACCGCGAAGCTAAGACACCAATGTCCCAAGAACCAGGAGAGATGAAGGAGATGCAAGATAAAGGAAGTTGGAAAACCGTAGAGAAAAAAATAAAGCTACAACACCAATCTCACCAAGAAAGACGAGGAGCCAGACAATTAAAAACTAAGAAAATTATAGGTCCGATAGACCAATTTGGTCTCAGTGGACGTTAACCACTATCATCATCATCATTAATAAGTATCAACCATAATAAATATTAAAATATTCATGATACATATTACATTCACTATAATACATATTAAAATATTTATGATACATATTACATTGACTACAATACATTGGGGGTTTTAAGACAATATTTAAGACAATTTTTTGGTAAATTGTCATCTTAAGTATTGCCTTTAAGCCTGTGTCTCAAATTATTGTCTTAAAAAACGTCATTATAAAGACAATATATAACACGAGGATTATTGTCTCTTAGGAGACAATTTCATTTTTGTCTCTCCAAAGACAATAGTTGGGATTAAAGATATATTGTCTTTATAGAGACAATATGTCTTTAATCCTAGCTATTGTCTCTCTAGATAATAAAAAATTATATTTAATGACAATACAATATCACTTTTGTCTCTTTTCGAGAAACTATAAAACAATGAACCCATAGAAATATCTCACCATTCAAATAAATCAATATAAAAAGTATTTAATAAAAAATAAACTACAATATCATTTATTAATTTATGTTAAGGCACAATGGAATCGAACACCCAGGTGCTCTTCCATTGAGCTAGCACCCTTTAAAGAATTATGTTAGAAATTATGAAAGTCCTTGAAATTGTATTATAGGCATTGTTTTTAAATAAAATACTTGAGCATAATGGCATAATATTTTTAAATTATATAATCATGAAACCCCTTCTTTTAACTTAATAAAAAAATAACTCAATAGAGTTAGAATAACTTGTTGACTCAATTCGATGCATTATTACAATAAATATAACAATAATGAGACTTCATTTTACTCAGAACGGTTAACAAGAAAAGAGAGAAGATTTGGATACCATTTTCTCATTCTCTTAAAGCCTCTTTCATGAATCATTCACCATTATAACAATTTCACAGTCTATTTGTGCATTGTAACATATCATAATGCTCTACATGAAAGAATTTGTAACCATTTTTTTGATAGACGCAGAGCATTGAGGTCTATCTTAAGTATGCTTTCTCTCCACTTATTCGTGACCTGCACCTCCAACCTAAGGGAACGACAACCTACATTTCTCATTAGCCATTGCATATTGTTTAATAATGGAACCATTGCATACGGATTAACAATGCTCTCTGTAAGAGCATGATATAAATCACCATGAAGTTTTTCTGATCCTCCCACCACAGTCACCAAACAACCATTATCAAGTCAATCATCTCCGATTGGCTTCTCCTATCAAAATTTTCTCAACATATGCACTTGGAGTCACTAGAGGGAAACCCAAATACAAAAAGAATATTAAAAATAGTTTCTTGAGAAAACATATGCCCTGCAAAAAGAATATAGAAACAAAATATATTGAATCTGCAACAATGTTGAAAATTTGTTGGGGTCTTCATCAAATTTTAGAATCTCACCTCCAGACAGTTGAGCAGGATCAACCATGTTTTTTCTTTGGATCAACTAGAAGTTTGTGTGTGATGACATTACCCATAGACTCAATAGAAGGATGAGGAGAAAGTAATGGACCTATACATCTGTAGATTTTCTAAGAAACACAAAGAAAAATAACATTAAAAATACAATTTTTAAATAGATTTTCAAGGCAGCAAAGGAGTTGAAAAATAATTGTAGTTCTAACTGTTAATAGTTAAAATATGAATACAAGGAGGAGAAGCAAGTTGACCCATGCTCCAAAGTAGTGAATTTGATCAAAGTGGTGTAGAAGATCTATGAATGTTTGAGAAACGCAAACAAGTAGTTTATAATTGGGTTCGGGATTTTCAAAGTTGTTGTTATTTATTTCCATAGTCTCTCTTTAATAACCTATAGATCATTCATTTCCTTATGTGCAACAACTCAACATACAAACACATTTAAATTTATAGAAAATACCAAACTAGTTATTCTCTGCTAGTTCCTGTTAAGTTATGTTGACACCTAATCAGAGGGATTGTGTGTATAGCTGTAATTAATGTAAATAAATAATAGAGAAGATAGAGAGTCATCGGGAGATGAACCGAATAGTCACTCCCTCTTGTATATAATAATGAACAACCTGAATGAATAATATGAGTTTTGATTTGAGGAGTTACCTCTTTATCTGACATGGTATTAGAGCAGGCGCCTTTTCTTGGCTTCCCTTTCAATTTGTAACTCCTATTCTGTTTTGCGTTTGTTTTTCATCTTTTGCAAGCTGACATCTCTGTCAAAACCCTTCGAAATCTCATTAATTGTTGTTGCGTCGATTGGTGCATTGAAGCCAAAGGTGTTGTAGTGACTTGAGTTTCGTCCCTTGGGCCGGATCTCAAATTCTATAAAACCACATATACAAATAACATCGGGTCTGCTTTTAATTGCATATCGCAAGTCTCCTTGCCCCGATCAATACTATTGCATGTTTTCGATGCAGTCATACCCTTCATTAAACCCTCTCGGACACAGTTCCCAAGGCTTCACTTTAACTGGCTCGTTCTCTATCGTTGATCTCAAACTTCAGATCCGATGGTTGACATTGATTTCGGGGGGAGCCACTTGCACAGTGGTTACCTCCTTGAAAAGTGCCTTTTAATCTCCATCGTTGATCAACACTCCCACAATTTGACGATTTACAACAATTTTGGGTGCATTAGTTGCACGAGAGTTGCCCTGCCAATACGAGTGGATTTTCTCTCTCCCCTAGTCGCTATGTGTCAACCGCTTACTGGAATCGGGCGCTCCCCTCTCAATACCACTTATCGTTATTTATTCGCCCAAAATCCATCTTGTAACCCGAAATCCACCTTTAGTCGTGGTTATCGCCTCGATTTGTTTTTCTTGCAATAATCGTTGATCTTCTACCATCGACGGCTCCACGACTCAGCTTCCGATGACTGTTGATCCCTTTCCGCTTGAATGAAAGCTCATCTCTGTCGCTCATACCTTAACACCGTTCATCTCTCTGTCGTTAATCTCTTAAAAATCAAACTCTAGTATACGGGTGAAAGAAGGTGATACCAGGTTGAACGCTATTGGTATAATGATACGAATCCAATCATATCTATTGTGGGAATAGTTCTCACTGGCAAGGAGAATTATCCTGAATGGTCATGGAAAATCCAACACACTCTCATTTTTAATGAGCTATGGAAAGGAGTGTGTGTTGGAGAAGGAGACAAAGTTCCAGTCCAACCTACCTCAGACGAGGAGCTCGCCATTTATGAAAATAAGAATAGCAAAGCTTATGCATTGATTGTAGCATCATTAAGTGAAGAGGTGAGTTGACACATTTCGCCATTTTCAAATGCATTCGAAGCCTTACAAGTGCTGAAGGAACTCTATGACTCACACTTTGCAATTGAAGTTGTTCAACTCATGATTAAGCTCTTCACCCTTGAATTACAAAATAATGATCCTCTTACTCTTGCATCTGAAGTAAAATCTATAATGCATGATATCAAAGTCACTAAGGTTGAATTGGATATTCCTCTGATCACTTTTCTCAAGGCACTTTATCCTACTTATTCCAATTATCTTGAGTCATTGCAAGCAAATGGAAATCTCAAAGATATTACCTTTGAATATCTTGTGAAAAAATTTGCTGAAAGAGATAAAGCTTTTGGAAAGAAGACAACCCCTAAGTCTTTTGAAGAGGCTGTGTGCCTTACTCATAAAGAAAAGAATCTTGCCCAAGATTCTTCTAGAGGAAGAGATGGACGAAGAGGAAGAGGAAGATATTTCAGAGGCAGGGGGGGAAGACACTCTCAAGGAGAAAAGTCAGATTTTCACTCCAGACGTTGCAAAAGAAATGGATCACATGATGCCTCCACATGCAAGTTACCTTGGGACAAAATTGAGCAGCAAAGAAACAAACCCAAAGGTAAAAATAATGACACAGACAAAGGTGAAGCACCTGAATCCGCTCATTATGTTGTGGCACAATGTAATATTGGAGTAAATGAAGACTTATTTAATGCTTCACTTGCTTCTTTGAAAAATGATTGGTTTCTTGATTCAAGAGAAACTTGTCACATGACTCATAGAAAATATTTTTTTGAAGAATTTACTAACAATGTTGATGGAGCAGTATACTTTGTAGACCAATCAAAACTTAAGCCATCAGGGCTTGGCACAATGAGGCTTAAATTGCTTGGTCTTCCAGACCTTCTTCTGCATCATGTTCTATATCTCCCACAATTGAGGAGAAAGTTGTTGTCCTTAGTCCACATCCGCCAGCAAGGTCACTCCATTCATATGCTTGATGGCAAGCTTGAGGTGAGAAAAGCATTTGACCACTCACTTGTCATGACAGGGATAGAAGAAGAATGGTTTCTCAAGCTGCAGGGTACCTCTGCTCGTACACAAAATTTCTCATATAATTCTCATTATGAAGAAGGTACACTTCCGTCAAGTTTATTATGGCAGGCTAGATTTGGACATTTGAGCTATGACAGCCTCCGCTTGTTGAAGAAAAATGGTGTTACTGGTTTTCCTACAACTCCTAGGAAGCTTAAGAAATGTGGTGCTTGCATTCTAGGAAAGCACAGAAAATAGTCCTTTCATGATTCACACTCCAGAGCACATAGAAAACTTGAACTCATTCATTCAGATTTATGTGGTCCAATGCTTATCTCTTCCGCAAATGGAAATAAATATATGATGACATTTATTGATGACTACACCAATGCGTTGGGTTTATTTATTGAAGAACAAATCTGATGTTTTTCAAACATTCAAGAAATTTCATGCATGGATTGAAAATGATGCACAATCTCATATTGGCTCCATTCACACTGATAATGGAAAAGAATACACTTCAAATGAATTTGAAAACTATCCTCACCAACATGGGATCAAACATCAAACAACTGTGCCTTATAATCCCCAATAGAACGAAGTAGCTGAAAGAATGAATAGGACAATCTTAAATATGGTGTGCTCCACGATGTTCTTCAAAAATGTAAACATGATGTTTTGGGCTGATGCAGTTCTATGTGTTGTATATATAAAGAATAGATGTCCATCTAATGCTATTAGAAACAAGATTCCTTATGAAATGTGGCATGGGAAAATTCCTTCGGTAAAGCATATAAAGGTCTTTGGTTCCACCTGTTATGACTTGATACCAAAGGTACATAAAAACAAACTTGGTGCAAGAATTCGTAAGTGTATCTTCCTGGGGTGTTCAAACACCTCCAAAGAATACCGCCTCTACGATGAAGTCAACAAAAAGTTTTTTGTATCTAGAGATGTAATCTTTCTTGAATCATCCAAAACTGACAATGTTGTTGAAAGGCAACTTGATCGCTTGTATAGATTCACAAATGCAAAATCATTTCAAGAACTTGATAATCAGATTCCACATCTTGAAGGGGGGGTTCCTATACTAGATCAATCTGTGGAATCTTCTTCTGAAGCACTCTCTCCCCTTCATGAAACTCCAACAACGGATGATACTATGAGTAATGTGATTGATAGAATTGGGAGAATCACTCTTGATTCAGTCTGAACTCAATCAACGAAGCAGCCTGGACCATCTAAGAAAGGTCCCCCAAAGTGGCTAACAAAGACACTTGAAAGTGTACATCATGATGAGGTTGGAAAGACGAGAACTAGAAATTCAAACTGACAAAATGGAGGTAATGTATATGACTCTGATTCACCTATTGATGTGGATGTTTCTTATGATTGTGAATTCAATTTTTCTACAGATTTTGAACCAACTTCCTTCAAAGAAGCTGCTTCTCATGATGAATGGAGAGAAGCAATGCAAAAGGAGTATGATGCCTTGATAAAGAATGACACTTTGAAGCTGGTTGATCCTCCATTGGGAACTAAACCTATTGGCTGCAAGTGTGTCTACAAGAACAAATATAAAACTGATGGCTCACTTGACAAGCACAAAGCCAGGCTTGTGGCAAAAGGTTTTGCACAGAGGGAAGGGGTCGATTATCAGGAAAATTTTACCCCCATAGCAAAATGGGCTATCATACGGACACTCTTTTCCCTAGCAGCTCAGAACGGTTGGAAAGTCCATCAAATGCATGTAAAAAATGTTTTCTTGAATGGAGATCTAAAAGAAAATGTTTGTATGTCCCAACCCGGAGGATTTGTTGTGACATGACATGAACATAAAGTATGAAAACTTGTAAAATCCTTGTATGCCTCAAACAAGCACCATGAGCCTGGTATGAAAAACTGACTGAGCATCTTTTGAAACTCAATTTCAAACATTATGATCTTGATGATGCAACTTTGTTTGTCAAGAAAGTTGGCAAAAGAGTTGTATGTCTTATGGTATATGTAGATGATCTTTTGATGACAGGGAACAATGAAAGCTACATTGCATCCATAAAGAAGGAATTGAAGAAAGGTTTTGGAATGAATGATTTGGGCTATGTTCATTACTATCTTGGTATTGAAGTAACTCAACATCCGAAGTCCATATTCCTTTCTCAAAAGAAGTACATTGGAGATCTGTTGAACAGGTTTGGCATGACTGAATGAAATCCTCTAACTACTCCAATGGAACAAAACTTAAAGCTCACATCCATTGAAGGAAAAGAATTTGAGGATGCAACAAAGTATAGACAGTTTGTAGGAAGTCTCAACTACCTAACTACTACTAGACCAGAGATCTCGTTTGTTGTTGGAATCCTCTCCAGATTTATGCAAAAGCCTTGTGAGGGACATTGGTATGCTGTAAAAAGAGTTCTAAAGTACTTGAAGGGAACTCAAGACTTTGGAATCAAGTATACACAGGTGGGCGACTTCAGCTTGATTAGATACTTTGATTCATACTTTGATGGAGACAAAGAAACTGGGGTATCTACTTCAGGTTATGCTATGAGTCTTGGATCAGGAGCTATCTCCTGGAGATCACGCAAACAATCAATTCCAACAGATTCCACAATAGAGGTAGAATATGTGGCGGCAGCTAAGGCAACAAAAGGAATTGTGTGGCTCAGGAAAATTCTTGAAGCTTTGCAGGTAAAACAAGTACAATCGACTCCACTCATGATTGACAATACCTTTGCAATAAACTTGGCCAAGAACCCAAAGTTCCATGATCGAACAAAGCACATCAATACTAAATATCATCTGATTCGACATCATGTTGAGGCCAAAGCAATCCATCTCTGCCATTGTTCCACTAATGAGCAAATTGCAGACATCTTCATCAAAACACTTGGAAGAGAAAAGCTTGAAAGATTCAGAACAATGCTTGGACTCACCAACATCCCTTCACATTAAGGGGGGGAATGTTGACACCTAATCAGAGGGATTGGGTGTACAACTATAATTAATGTAAATAAATAATAGAGAAGATAGAGAGTCGTCGGGAAATGAACCGAATAGTCACTCCCTCTTGTATATAATAATGAACAACTTAAATGAATAATATGAATTTTGATTTCAGGAGTTACCTACTGGTTTGACAAGTTCTTATGTTACCTGTAATATGAAGCTCAACATAATACCAATTTACAAAATACCAAACCAATTATTCTCTTCTAGTTCCCCTTAAGTGCTATTGTTACTTGTAATCAGATTCAATTTAGTGGCATTCTATTACACGCATAAACTAGAAGACCAAAATACTAGACCCTAGCAGGAAAATTGTAAATCCATAGAACCTGATTGTGAGGAACATTGAAAATTTGAATTATTGAATCCTCCATTCCAATAGAAACAATGTTATTACTTAAAGGGTCTAAAGTTATAAATGTTTCCGCTGGAGGATGGGGCCATGCACTTTTCTATGAGCTATATTAACATGGATGTCACTAACAGATTTAGAAGTCATAAAAGCATATATGCTAATATACAACTATTTCTCCATAAACCTCAAGGCTCAAAATGAAGGTAGTTTTCATCCATGTCATGCATGCTTTACAACACTACATGACAGAAGATCATGGATTTAAGAGAAAGACATGTCTATATGGAAGCATTACGAAAATAACATTTACTAACCAACAATCATATATAAAAACATCATGACACGATTAGTCACTAAAGCAAACAAAAAATAAATGCAACAAACCTATTGATTAACAAAATAATACCTTACCTCAAATGCCTTCATCTTGAACAAAGACACTTCACCACTAGATGCCGACATTAGATATGCATTATTATCTGATAAAGCTATGCAAGGAACAACTTCTTCTAAACTTTTATCATTGGTGTCATTTTTCACAAGGAAACCATCAGGAGGTTGCCACTACTGTGGTTGAGAATTTGTTGTAGACTGCCAAATAAATTCCAAACCTTACTCAAGTTACTCAACTTAAATGCATCATGACAATGACATGTAATTACTACAACAAATTTTTTTAGCAAATTGTCCTTGTAAAAACTAACCTTTCCAGATTGATTACAATCATTGTGTTTCCAATTCGAATGAGATGGACCCTTATCTTATCTCGTATAATGCAGTCATCAATTCTCTCTACAGAAAAGGTATGTCAAAAATTTCTCTTAAGATTTTTACTTGTTTCGTGGCCTTTGGATTATTGCTTTATGTGGTTACTTATACAACTCTGATAAATGGGCTTCCTAATCAACCTATGTTGACTTGGCCTTCACCCTCCTCAAACACTATATATTCCACTGCAAACCAAATGTTGCGATATACATTGCATTGAGAATAAATAAGCCTTTATAAGAAATTAAGGTTTATGAACTTATCATTGTCATGTATGGATAAAGGAAAACCATGGGGATTTTTCAAAAAAGCATGTCAAGGAGTATTGATCTGTTTCATGAATAATCAACACTATTTCTGCTTAAGTTATGCAAGGGGATGAATGGTCATGTAGAACTATATGCACATTGGATTTTGTTGAGAACAACATATGGGAAAGAGTTAAATCAAATCTATGTTTTAGAAGATTTAAAGCTTATGTTCGAGTCAGAAAATCAACATTTAACATTGAAAATTTAGAACTAATTTCCATTATGAATATAATTCAAGAGGTGAAAAATAATTATATTGATCCTTCCTTTTACCCATATTCGATGAGGATTCAAAAATCAAGTGGATAACTTATCAAAAGAAGCATTACTTTTTCAAGATGGTAGCTTTATTAAACCAACTTTCAAGGGAGGCACTCTCCTCTTAACTATAGAAATAATTTTATATTAATTAAGTGATTCATTGGGTTATTTTTAGCTCAAAATACAAGGTTAATGGATCTAATGAAGACCTGTATTGGTCCAATAAACGTTTTTCTTATTAATAAGGTTTTAATCAAGTCCTTTGATGTTTTCCCCTAAACTTTAGCATAATCATAACCAAGAAGGATGAATACATGAAACCATGTCTCTCTTTTTACTATTTTAGAAAGTGGGGCAAGCGAAAATGGTCTCCACAAGCTCTCTACCAATGGATAATCTCAAACTAGGTTTTCGGACCTCAATCAATATTTTAAGCCTCAATTGAAGGCTCAAAACATGGATGGAAAGTATAAAACAATAGTCGATGTTTAAAGTAAAATAGGACCTTCATCACGGGTTTATAAAATCCCCTAATCGAGGTATTTTATAAACCTTTGATGGACGGTTCACAAGTCAATAAAATTTTCTATTTTGAAGTTTTTATGGGCTTCAATTTCCATGATGTGAAATAAATTCATCTCTTTCGTGGAAGGTCACAAACTTAGTATCCAGAGTTTTACCATGAATTCCTCTCTCCAATGATATATAAGTCATTAAAAAATTCAAGCCACAGTTGGCAGCCTAATACACCCGACCTCAAATCCGGTCAAGTCAAGACATATTTGGTTTGAACTACAAACCAGTGTCAACTAGACTCTCCACTCGAATTCCAAAGGTGTCCATTTCAACTATTTTTTCCTGTTATTTTTGAAGGGATTTTCGCATGGTGGGACCAACTCCAATAAGCATATAGGGCACAACAACAACATATATCTCATATTTTTAGCGTAAATACATTTCAAAAGCAATAACAGTAGCATCTAGAGCACATTTATTGATTTTACTGAGCTAATTTGATGAGCTAGGGAACAAATTCGCACTTCTTAGCCTGATTTTCACCATCTAGCTATTAATGTATAACTTTGAGAGTTGATTTTTAAATAGTTAAGCTTCTTCTTGTCACTGCTATGGAAGCTATAGAATAATTTCATACTTGATTTTTCACTAGTAGGGACAACTATACACTTGAAGCGTATTTTTTGAGTTGGTTTCTTAAAAGCCAGTCCAGAGACGGCGCATATCAAAGCTCATATTGACAACCATTTTCATTGCCAGGGAGACATTTTTGTCAAGTTTTTGAGATCGTTTTCTGAGTTGAAATAACTCATTTTCATATCTGATATTCAAAGCAAGAGAAGCGCCTTCAGTTGGCCCTGAATCCCGATATATTTCAAAAATATCAACTGGTCATCCATCATTCCCGTATTTGAAAAGTTTGAGATATGGCTCATATGATTTATAATCATCGGTTTTTCTGTTGTTGCTTCTAAATATAGATGCAACTATATATAGCAAGTAATTACGCGGAGAACACGAGGGCAGGGAACAGAGAAAACGCGGAAACTAGGTTTAAGAGATGACTCTATAATGTGGGCTTTACGGAACGAACGGTACTCCTAAGTCTTCCCCAAGTGGCTGCGTGTAAAATTTCGTCCGAGACTCGACTTTGAAATTATGTAATAAACCTTTGACTCAGTTTCGAGACTCGACTTTAGTTGAACATGATCATCCACTTTTACGCCCTGTGACAAAATCCACATGTTGACCGATTCACAAAACCATTGTAAACTTCATTAATCGCGACGAATAAAATTCCGGCCTTTCCCTTTTTCCATTCCTGGGTAGAAAAAATGTGTGTATAATCAAAGAACACGCTTATACGAGTTGCGGATGTTGACGTATGACAGTAATCGATTTAAAAGTCTGACCTTTTAATTACGGCAACCTATGGGCTGTATATGACAATGCTGTTGGAAATAATAGTTACTCCCGCATGGAGTGCAGTCTAGATCTACATTTAGATTTAGATTTAGACTTAGACTTTGAATTACTCAGATGGGTTAAGTTTAGTTTAATATTAGTAGTTTAAATTTATTTTATATTTGGAAAAGTAGAATTTAGAGTGTGTATGTGTGTTAAAATTTGTGTTTTGCCTCTTTCACCTTTTCAACAAATGCGCCCCAACACATGATCTCTTTGGTAAGGTTTTTGATTTTTGTTTTTTTTTTCATTCTTTAAAATATAAATTTTTTGAGTTTTCATTCTTTTATATATAAAATTCAAAGTTATCTATATCTACGAATTATATAAATTAAATGTTTGGTAAGTTATAATAAGTATTAATCATAATGAATATTAAAATATTAATGATAGAATTTTCATTCTTTTATATATAAAGTTCAAAGTTATCTATATCTACGAATTATATAAATTAAATGTTTGATAAATTATAATAAGTATCAATCACAATAAATATTAAAATATTAATGATAGATATTACATTCACTACAATATATATTAAAATATTTATTATACATATTACATTCACTACAATAAGTAGGAGGTTTTAAGAAGATGTTTAACAAATTTTTTTTGGTAAATTGTCTTAACTTGAAAGAAAAAAAACTTGTTTGTTGTCTTAAGCATTGTCTTTAAGACAGTGTCTCAAATTATTGTCTTAAAAAAATGTCTTTATAAAGACAATATATAACACAAGGGTTATTGTCTCTTAGGAGACAATTTCATTTTTGTCTCTCCAAAGACAATAGTTGGGATTAAAGATATATTGTCTTTACAGAGACAATATGTCTTTAATCCTAGCTATTGTCTCTCTAGAGAATAAAAAATTATATTTAATGACAATACAATATCACTTTTGTCTCTTTTCGAGAAACTATAAAACAATGAATCCATAAAAATATCTCAACATTCAAATAAATCAATATAAAAAGTATTTAATTAAAAATAAACTACAATATCATTTATTAATTTATGTTAAGGCACAGTGGAATCGAACGCCCAGGTGCTCTTCCATTGAGCTAGCACCCTTTAAAGAATTATGTTAGAAATTATGAAAGTGCTTGAAATTGTATTATAGGCATTTTTTTAAAAATAAAATACTTGACACATAATGGCATAATATTTTTAAATTCTATAATCATCAAACCCCTTCCTTTAACTTAATAAGAAAGTAACTCAATAGAGTTAGCATAACTTGTTGGCCCAATTCAATGTATTATTACAATAAACATAACAATAATGAGACTTAATTTAACTGAGAAAGGTTAACAACAAAAGAGAGAAGATTTGCATACCATTTTCTTATTCTCTTAAAGCCTCTTTCATGAATCATTCACCATTATAACAATTTCACAGTCTATTTGTGCATTGTAACATATCATAATGCTCGACATGAAAGAATTTGTAACCATTATTTTGATAGATGCATAGCATTGAGATTTATCTTAGGTATCCTTTCTCTCCTCTTCTTCGTGACTTGCACCTCCAACCTAAGGGAATGACAACCTACATTTCTCATGCCATTGCATATTGTTTAATAACAAAACCATTGCATATGGATTAACAATGATCTCTGTAAGAACATGATATAAATCACCATGAAGTTTTTCTGATCCTCCCACCTCAGTCACCAAACAACCATTATCAAGTCAATCATCTCCGATTGGCTGCTCCTGTCAAAGTTTGCTCAACATATGCACTTGGATTCACTAGAGGGAAAACCAAATACAAAAGAATATTAAAAATAGTTTCTCGAGAAAACATATGACCTGCAACAAGAATATAGAAACAAAATATATTGAATCTGCAACAATGTTGGAGATTTGTTGAGGTCTTCATCAAATTTCAAAATCTCACCTCCAAACAGTTGAGCAGGATCAACCATGTTTTTTCTTTGGATCAACTAGAAGATTGTGTGTGATGCCATTACCCATAGAATCAATTGAAGGATGAGGAGAAAGCAATGGACCTATACATCTGTAGATTTTCTAATAAACACAAGAAAAAATAACATTAAAACTACACTCTTTAAATAGATTTTCAAAGCAACAAAGGAGTTGAAAAATAATTGTAGTTCTAACTATTAATTATTGAAATATGAATATGAGGAGGAGGAGGAGGAAGTTTTCCCATGCTCCAAAGTAGTGAATTTGATCAAAGTGGTATAGAAGATCTATGAATGCTTGAGAAACACAAACAAGTAGTTTATAATTGGGCTAGGGATTTTCAAAGTTGTTGTTATTTATTTTCGAATTACTGAATCCTCCATTCCAATAGAAACAATGTTATTACTTAAAGGGTCTAAAGCTATAAATGTTTCCGCTGGAGGATGGGGCCATGCACTTTTCTATGAGCTGTATTAACATGATAGAAGATCATGGATTTAAGAGAAAGACATGTCTATATGGAAGAATTACGAAAATAACATTTACTAACCAACAATCATATATAAAAACAACATGATAGGATTAGTCACTAAAGCAAACAAAAAATAAATGCAACCAACCTATTGACTAACAAAATAATACCTTACCTCAAATGCCTTCATCTTGAACAAATACACTTCGCCACTAGATGTCGACATTAGATATGCATTATTATCTCACAAAGCTATGCAAGGAACAACTTCTTCTAAACTTTTATCGCTGGTGTCATTTTTCACAAGGAAACCATCAGGAGGTTGCCACTACTGTGGTTGAGAATTTGTTGTAGATTGTCAAATAAATTCCAAACATTACTCAAGTTACTCAACTTAAATGCATCTTGACAATGACATGTAATTACTACAACCGAAATTTTTAGCAAATTGTCCATGTAAAAATGAACCTTTCCAGATTGATTACAATCATTTTGTTTCCAATTCGAATGAAATGGACCCTTATCTTATCTTGTATAATGTAGTCATAAATTCTCTCTACAAAAAGGGTATGTCAAAGATTTCTCTTAAGATTTTTACTTGTGTCGTGGCCTTTGGATTATTGCCTTATGTGGTTACTTATACAACTCTGATAAATGGGCTTCCTAATCAACCTATGTTTACTTGGCCTTCACCCTCCTCAAACACTATATGTTCCACTGCAAACCAAATGTTGCGATATACGTTGCATTGAGAATAAATAAGCCTTTATAAGAAATTAAGGTTTATGAACTTATCATTGTCATGTATGGATAAAGGAAAACCATGGAGATTTTTCGAAAAAGCATGTCAAGGAGTATTGATCTGTTTCATGAATAATCAACACTATTTTTGCTTAAGTTATGGAAAGGGATGAATAGTCATGTAGAACTATATGCACTTTGGATTTTTTTGAGAACAACATATGGGAAAGAGTTAAATCAAATCTATGTTTTAGAATATTTAAAGCCTATGTTCGAGTGAGAAAATCAACATTTAGCATTGAAAATTTAGAACTAATTTCCATTATGAATATAATTCAAGAGGTGAAAAATAATTATATTGATCGTTCCTTTTACACATATTTAGTGAGAATTCAAAAATCAAGTGGATAACTTATCAAAAGAAGCATTACTTTTTCAAGATGGTAGCTCTATTAAACCAACTTTCAAGGGAGGCACTCTCCTCTTAGCTATAGAAATAATTTTATATTAATTAAGTGATTCATTGGGTTATTTTTAGTTCAAAATACAAGTTTAATGGATCTAATGAAGACCTGTATAGGTCCAATAACACTACATTTTTTTTATTAATAAGGTCTTAATCAAGTCTTAATTGATGTTCTTCCCTAAACTTTATCACAATCATAACCAAGAAGGATGAATACATGAAACCATGTCTCTCTATTTACTATTTTAGAAAGTGGGGCAAGCGAAAATGGTCTCCACAAGCCCTCTACCAATGAATAATCTCAAACTAGGTTTTAAGACCTCAATCAATATTTTAAGCCTCAATTGAAGGCTTAAAACCTTGTTTGACAGTACAAAACAATAATCAATGTTTAAAGTAAAATAGGACCTTCATCAAGGGTTTATAAAATTCCCTAATGGAGGTGTTTTATAAACCTTTCATCTACGGTTCACAAGTCAATAAAATTTTATATTTTGGAAGTTTTTATGGAGCTTCAATTTCCATGATGTGAAATAACTTCATCTCTTTTGTGGAAGGTCGCAAACTTAGTATATAGAGTTTTACCATGAATTCCTCTCTCCAACCTAACACACCTGACCTCAAATCCGATCAAGTCCGGGCATATTTGGTTTGACCTACAAACCAGTGTCAACTAGACACTCTCCACTCGAATTCCAAAGCTGTCCATTTCAACTATTTTTTCCTGTTATTTTGAAGGGATTTTCGCATGGTGGGACCAACTCCAATAAGCATATAGGGCACAAACACAACATATATATATATATATATATATATATATATATATATATATATATATGTTATTTTTAGCGTAAATACATTTCAAAAGCAATAACAATAGCATCTAGAGCACATTTTGTGATTTTACTGAACTAATTTGATGAGCTAGGGAACAAATTCGCACTTCTTAGCCTGATTTTTACCATCTAGCTATTAATGAATAACTTTGAGAATTGATTTTTAAATAGTTAGGCTTCTTCTTGTCACTACTATGGAAGCTATAGAATACTTTCATACTTGATTTTTTCACTAGTAGGGACAACTATACACTTGAAGCATATTTTTTGAGTTGGTTTCCTAAAAGCCATTCTACAGTTGGTACATATCAAAGCTCATATTGACAACCAATATTTTAATGAATAACTTTGAGAGTTGATTTTTAAATAGTTATGCTTCTTCTTGTCACTACTATGGAAGCTATAGAATAATTTCATACTTGATTTTTCACTAGTAGGGACAACTATACACTTGAAGCATATTTTTTGAGTTGGTTTCTTAAAAGCTAGTCCATAGATGGCACATATCAAAGCTCATATTGACAACCAATATTTTAAAATTATAAAAATTATTAATTACTTTGATTATAAATTATTTTAAATTATTTATTTTATAAAATTATTAATTATTATAGATGAAATTTCACGTTTAAAATTAATTATTAATTATTAAACAGCCGACCTTCATTTTTCCTTAAATCAAAACAAGCTCACCTCATAACTATTTAAATCTCGCAATTGAGCTCTTCTACTATCAACATTCAAACTAGTCCTGATGATGGATCCCTGTTGGGATTTGAAACGTTGACGGAAAAATGGTTTTTACTATGGGTTCTTCGATTTCTAGGTTACAAAATATTTTCATTGCCAGGGAGACACTTTTGTCAAGTTTTTGAGATCATTTTCTGACTTGAAATAACTCATTTTCATATCCGATAGTCAAATCAAGAGAATGGGCTTTAGTTGGCCCTGGATCTTGATATATTTAAAAAATATCAATTGGTCATCCATAATTTTCATATTTGAAAAGTTTGAGATATGGCTCATATGATTTATAATCATCAATTTTTTGTTGTTTCTTCCTACCATGGTTCATCACATACTTTATGCCTCATGTACTTCATAATAAATTTAAGAATACATCCAAATAGATTAATTTTACATTATATGTTGTGTAATTTTTCATATCAAATTTCAACATAAACTATATATATATATATATATATCTATATATATATATAGATATATATATATATATAGATATATATATATATATATATATATATATATATATATATATATATATATATATATATATATATATATGGAGGATGAGTAAATTTTATATTTTGTACTTGCTTAGGCCTTTCTGGGCTGACTCCTGAGTCTTTTCCAAGCCCTGGAGCCACTTTGACCCTTCAACCAATTTTAGACCTTTCTACAAAGATGCAAGATAAGGTAGGTGAAGATTGAAGTTAAGATCTCATTTGTAATTTAGTAAACAAGTTAAAATTCTTAAAATTTTGACATTCAAATGTGCATGTATATGTGCGTGTCCTCTTATCAATATGATTCATCTTGAGTGATTAAGAGGGGAAGTTGTTATATCCTCCCCATCTTGGTTCAAATATCACTTGCGAAATGTTTTCCAATCATGGACTTCATGGGGTTAGCAAGGCACTAATAATCTTACTCTTGCTTAAGTGCTTTGAGAGGGTAAAATACATTTAAAATTTTTTTTCAACTCAGTGGGATAGCACAAGTGGATAAGTGCCTCGAACTTCATGGAGGGGGTCTTGGAATTAATCCCTTGGGTTGGATACCTCCATTGTGTGTCTTAGTCAACATCCCTACCAAGT